>JAGKTI010026900.1:0-13429 GCA_018397915.1 Birgus latro | reverse complement strand
CTGGCTCATGAAGGACTGCTGTCTGGTCATTTTTCCCATCGTAAGACGGCAGGGACAGTTTATCAAAAGATCATTTGGCCAGCGATATGAGCCGATATCGAGAGGTTCTGTAAATCTCGTGGGACATGTCAGAAATTAACTCATAAGGGTAGAGTAAAACCTGTGCCTATGTCTACGATGCCCCTCATATATGAACCACTTTCCAAGTTACCCATTGATATCATTGGCCCAATACCTCCAGTGTCCGACAGAGGACACCATTATATCTTAACGGTGATGGACTGTGCTACCAGATTACCGGAAGCTGTCCCCTTAAAGGAGGCAGACACCATTACTGTTGCTGAGAGTTTCGTTTTCGTTTTTGAAGGCTCCAACATGCTTGCATGTGTCGGCCTTGGTCACCTAATGGCGGCTCTCCACGCTGCTTGATCTCTGGCAGCCTCCCTATTCAGTCCCTTAACCCTTAAGTCACATTTAATGACCTCGTCCCATGTCTTTCTCGGTCTACCCCTCCCCCAATATTAACACTTCTCACCCTCTGTACCCAATTATCATCCCCCATCCTCTCCACATGTCCAAACCACCTCAGCCTACCTCTCCTCATCACAACACCAATACACTCCAGTCCCATCCTACCTCTCAACTCTTCTATAGTAAACCCAGCCCCCCCAGGCCTTGCACGCAGGGACGCACTGCACATCCACCTAATCATTGTCATTTCTGTACGTTTAAACCTGCGAATATCTTCTTCCTTTACTGCCCAGGTCTCACTACCATACAGCATCACACTCCTAACACATGCTGCATACAAAGACCCCTTAGAACGTAAGGAGAGTCCTCTCAATGTCAGGAGAGGCAACAGCTCCCTGAACTTCTTCCAACCACTTCTCACTCTAGCAACCGAGCTAACTCCAGCCCCACCTCCGGCACATAACATGTCTCCCAAATAACAAAACTCCTCCACACACTCAAGAGACTCACCTGCAAGTTCAACCCTCTCACGCCTAACAATCTCTGCCTGCTCTCCCCGACACACCGCACACGTGAAATCAGCATTATCTCGCAGTCTACCTCTAATACCACTACATCTCTTGTGCACCCACTTATCACAAACACTGCACAAGATGGAATTACTTCCCACACCCATGTGGCAAACTGCACATGGCCACTCTCCCTCTCCTCTGATTGTACCGCCACCAACCCTAGATATCATCACTTTTGTTTTATCTGCATTTACCCTTAAGCCCTTGTGCCCCATACCATCTCTCCACTTCTTAAATCTTTCCTCAGCCTCCCCTTCATTCTCAGCAATCAACACCAAATCATCAGCATACAACATCTCCCATGGGAGTCCCTCTCTGAAGTCACGTGAGAGGGCTTCAAGCACCATGATAAACAACAAGGGACTCAAAACTGACCCCTGATGGACACCAACATTCACGGGAAACTCATCACTCAAAGCTCCATTCACCCTTACCTGAGTGTGAGCACCCACGTACATGGCCATAAGTTACCACCCTAACCAGCCACTCTTCCAACCCTAGCTTTCTCATTGCCCACTTCACCACCTCTCTAGGGGCTCTGTCAAAGGCCATTTCCAAATCAACAAAAACAAAATACAATTCCCTTTTCTTGCCAATATATTTTTCCTGAAGCTGTCGAACAATGAATATGGTCCTACATGAATTACTCACTAATGAAAAACTTGATCAGGACCTTAGAAACTCCTACCGACACGTTCAAGAGTTGCGTCAGAGATTGGAGGAAGCTGCTGAGCTGGCAATTTCCAATTCAAAGATCAGTGCACAAAAACATAAGGAATATTTTGACAAGAAAGCCAAGCCCAGAAGTCTATCTGCTGGAGATGAGGTACTACTTCTGCTACCTAGTAGCCATAATAAGCTAAATATGCAATGGAAGGGGCCTTATGAGGTTGTAGAAAGTCATAATACAGTAATGTAGATTATGTTATTAGAGTTAGGGTAAGTTGAAACTCTTTCATATCAACATGCTAAAAAAATATCATAGGGGAGAGAATGAGAAAGAACAGTCTGCCTAGTTCAGTCGGTTTGCACTGGTCTAATTGAGTTAGATGACACAAGCGAGGGAGACTTGCTGCTTGTAAACGAAGGCACAGGCGACAAGGTTGAAGAATGTAATATTAACCCTGAACTGTCTCCAGAACAGAAGGAAGAATTGAAAAGGTTGTTAGATCTATAGTCTGTGCTGTCAGATAAGCCTGGTAAGACTAGCTCCTTTACTCACAAAATAAAAGTTAACATCTTCCCTTCCAGTACATAAGAAACCCTATCCTGTGCCCGATCACTTGAGAGACGTAATGGAGGAAAAGGTAGTGAAGATGCTAGAGTAAGATAACCATCCTTTTCCCCATATTGTTCCCCAGTTGTTTTGGTTAAGAAGAAAGAAGGTTACTGGCTGTGTGTTGACTTTAGAGCCCTTAATGACATTACTCTGTTCGATGCGGAATCTATGCCTACTCGTGACGATCACCTCGCAGACTTTTTGGTGATAAATATATTTCCGAATTAGATCTTTGTAAGTTACTGGCAAATTCTATTACACCCTGATTCAAGGGTTCTAACTGCTTTTGCAACTAGCCAAAGGCTTATGCAGTTCACCAGGATGCCCTTTGGACTTAAGACTACTTGTTCAAGCTTCATTAAGTTGATGTGGAAAATTCTTAAGGGCCTACAGCTCACATGCTGCTATTTTGATAATGTGGTCATTCACAGTAAGGATTGGCAAAACCACATGAGTGAACTTCGGAACGTCCGGGACCGTCTCCGTGAGCATGGCCTTACTGCTGGGCCAAAGAAGTGCTTCCTAGGGTACAGTTGTATTAATTATCTTGGGTATTCTTTAGGGAATAATACCACTCCTTATCAATTATCACCAACAAGGTGTTTCATTTGTAAAGACCTGTGATACCTCATACTGTGGCTCTTATGGTCCCATGTCCATGCAAGACTTTTGCCCGTTAGAGGGGTGATTTTTTCAAGCAGAGATTACTGATATGTACTGTATATGGTATATGACCCCTCCAGCCCAAAAAACCTCTCCTAAGTCGAACATAACTACTGAAGACACCAAGAATACGATGAAAAATATAAGACTGAAAGTGTTAATGCTGTAATTTTAAAAGGACAAAACAGAAAGTTGACCTTTCAGTAATGACCTTCTCTTCAAGAGAGTTTCATTACAGAGCAAGGTTTTGAAGATGAAGGTGAACGGTTACTACTGTACATTATACTGTATCCTTGAAAGTCACGGAATTCAGCCTCCCTATAACCTCAAGAATTAGTATTACTCATTATTTAAATTTGCTTTGCAGTTTACCAGTAATCATACAGAAGCCATTCTCATTATTGAGTATGCAACATCTTAAAAGTTATTTCCCTCCCTATAACATCATCAACAAATGTAAGAACAAGTAAAACATGCATTGAATGGAAGAATTTAAAATGAACAGTCCATCCATCATCCAATCCTATGTTGCTCCATGAGAAGTATAGGAGCCCAGGGCTAGGCAAGTTGGTCCTGACATTTAAGATGAGAGTGACCAGCCTCACTCATCCCTGAGTGGCATTATGTGAGCAATAAACCCCAACCACCCCACACAGGCTCAATCCGATTGGAGTGCCTTATTACGCACTAAACCACCAGGTGCCATAATTTGGTTATATGGTTACCACCCAGCGAGGTAAATGGTTTCGTGGTGTACAGGAAACCGTTTGGCCTGTCACACAGTGCTGAGTCACCCAGAGGCAGAAGGAAGAGGAAAGAATGAAGAAAAAGACAGAAGAGGGAGTGTAAAGTCACCTGTAGGCAGAAGAAGAAAGAATGAAGGAAAGAAAGACAGAAGAGGAAGGAAGGAAGGAAGAGGGGAAAGGACAGACACCCAAAGCAGCATTACAGTAAGTGAGTGGATGGTGGGTGCCCCCACCTACCACCTTACACTGAGAAATACTTTACCAGTAAAATTAAGTTAAATGACCACTGAGTACTGACCATTCCAATTATGTACAGTACAGTAGCATTAAAAACTCCTGCAGCATGAAATTTCAAGCATCTGAATTGAAGTCATTCATGAGATGTAGAGCTGCAAAACAGAAAAAGCTGAAACTATGAATTTCATAACTAGTAAAATTTCCTGGGTATACTGTACTGGAGACTAGAATGAAATGCCCCTCACTCCATCATTCTAAAATACTGGGAGGTTGAAATAAAAAAGTCTAACTGTATTATGCTTTTGTGGAAAATGTGTCAAGCTGGAATAAAAGAGCTGAACTGCAACATTTAAAACAGTGATACTGTGCAACAGCAATGTCCTTATTATCCCCTCCATAATACTGGGAGGCCAAATACATGGGCCAGAACCATTCTCACCTTTAAATGGGGGTTGCAAGGGGCGAGGATGCCGCTGCTGCTGTTCCTGTTGCTGTTGTTGCTGCCGGTCGTGTTCTCTCACCTCCCTGATCTGCTCCTGCTCAGTCAACAGGCGGATCTTCTTGGCCATGGTCTGATATTGCTGCTCACTGATGTCCCCACAGTCACGCTGCTCCATCGCCTGCTGTAACATCATCTGCAGGAAAAATATTATGCTGTATACATGTGTTTTATGTATATTTATACATATGGTACATTATACAGATAGTCCTTGACTTACAACCAACTGCTTTATGGCTAATTTGCAGTTATGATGAAGGCCCTATATAGCCTTCACAAGTACTTTCAAGAAGTAACTGATGGACGTTGTTGTAAGCTGCATGCCAGGCAACCTTTCTGAGGCTCACTCACATAACAAACTGATTGCATTGCCAGCACTAAATACCAGAAGTATAATATTTTACAGCTATAATAAACAGTTATGTTATACAATATATGAATGTACTGTTTATTGTTATTTGTTATTGTTTACAGTTACTCTTTATGCAAAAATAAGTGCTTCACTGCATGACAGTTTGCTACCATGCATGCACTAATTTCATCTCAAAACCCAGCCTACAGTTTGCTTTCTTTCTGCAATACTAAAGGAATGTATGGACCCTAATTGTGATGTAAAGTTTAATGCTCATCGTTTCGTTTTTGAAGGCTCCAACATGCTTCCATGCATCGGCCTTGGTCAAATAATGGCGGCTCTCCACGCTGCTTGATCCCTGGCAGCCTCCCTGTTCAGTCCCTCAACCCTTAAGTCACACTTAATGACCTCGTCCAATGTCTTTCTCGGTCTACCCCTCCCATCTCCTCCCCCAGTATTAACACCTCTCACCCTCTGTACCCAATTATCATCCCCCAACCTCTCCACACGTCCAAACCACCACAGCCTATCTCTCCTCATCACAAAACCAATACACTCCAGTCCCATCCTACCTCTCAACTCTTCCATCGTAAACCCAGCCCCCCCAGGCATTGCACGCAGGGATGCACTGCACATCCACCTAATCATTGTCATTTTTGTACATTTAAACCTGTGAATATCCTCTTCCTTTACTGCCCTGGCATCACACTCCTAACACACGCTGCATACAAAGACCCCTTAGAACGTAAGGAGAGTCCTCTCAATGTCAGGAGAAGCAACAGCTCCCTGAACTTCTTCCAACCACTTCTCACCCTAGCAACCGAAGTAACTCCAGAACCACCTCCGGCACATAACATGACTCCCAAATAACAAAACTCCTCCACACACTCAAGAGACTCACCTGCAAGTTCAACCCTCTCATGCCTAACAATCTCCACCTGCTCTCCCCAACACACCGCACACATGAAATCAGCATCATCTCGCAGTCTACCTCTAATACCACTACATCTCTTGTGCACCCACTTATCACAAACACTACACAAGATGGAATTACTTCCCACACCCTTGTGGCAAACTGCACATGGCCATTCTCCCTCTCCTCTGATTGTACCGCCACCAACCCTAGATATCATCACTTTTGTTTTATCTGCATTTACCCTTAAGCCCTTGTACCCCATACCATCTCTCCACTTCTTAAATATTTCCTCCACCTCCTTTTCATTCTCTGCAATCAACACCAAATCATCAGCATACAACATCTCCCATGGGAGTCCATCTCTGAAGTCACGTGAGAGGGCTTCAAGCACCATGATAAACAACAAGGGACTCAAAACTGACCCCTGATGCACACCAACATTCACGGAAAACTCATCACTCAAAGCTCCATTCACTCTTACCTGGGTGCGAGCACCCATGTACATGGCCATAACCACCCTAACCAGCCACTCTTCCAACCCTAGCTTTCTCATTGCCCACTTCACCACCTCTCTAGGAACTCTGTCAAAGGCCTTTTCCAAATCAACAAAAACAAAATACAATTCCCTTTTCTTGCCAATATATTTTTCCTGAAGCTGTCGAACAATGAATATGGCATCAGTGGTCCCCCTGCCTGGCATAAACCCAAACTGCATCTCATCGATATTCACTCTTTCTCTAATCATACCTTCTAGAACTCTCTCCATTACTTTCATTATCTGATCTAAGATATTTATACCTCTGTAATTTCCCCTTTCCAGGGCATTACCCTTTCCTTTGTACACATTTACAATTACACTCTTCAGCCAATCATCTGGGACAACACATTCATATACAATCATATTTATCAGGTCAGTGACTAACCTCACCCCAGTATCTCCTGAGGCCTTCAACATTTCGGCAGTCAACCCAGACACACCTGCCGCCTTCCCCACCTGCATCCTGCCTATTGCCTCACTCACAGTAGCAGTGTCAATCAAAGGCCAAGGGCCAAACACTGGATCAGCTGGCTCCAAACCTTCTCTATCCCAATCAAACTCCTCATTCAACAATCGGCTATAATGCTCTCTCCATGCATCTTTAATATCCTCACTGTTCACCACTACCCTTCCATCATCATTCTTCACACACTGCTCACCTACAATGTCCCAATTATCCCTCTTCACATGATTTGCCACCCTAAAAATCATATTTTTCCTTTCTCCATGATTCAGATTATCAAGTAAAAGTCTCTGTGACTCAGACTTCACCCTGTATACCTCTCTTCTAGCCCTGCACTTGGCAGCCAAGAACTCCTCCCTGTTACCACCATTCTTCCATTCCCGGAAAAGCCTTCTTTTCTCCTTAACTGCAGCTTCTACACCCTCATCCAACCACCAAGTTACTTTATGTCTTGGTGGGCCTCTTGTCCAACCACATATTGCATTGGTAACTCTCAAGAGGTTGTTCTTAAGAACTCTATACTGTTCATTAACGCCTCTATCTACGGCTTCCTGTTCAGCCACCACTCTCCTCATCTCACTATAAAAGGCATCCCTTACTGATTGGTTTCCCAGCTTCCATATTTTCCTCCTAGGTACATATGTCCTCCTTCTCATCACTCATTCCTTCAGCACCATGTCACAAATCAACAGTCTGTGTTGCTGCACACACTCCTCACTTCCTATAACTTTAACATCCCTCACTAATCTATCAACGCTCCTGACCAGAAAATAATCTATCTGACAACTATTTCCCCTGGAATCGTACGTAATCAATCTACTCACTCTTTTCCTAAAATGTGTGTTGCACACAATCATGTCCATAGCCTCCCCAAACTCGAGTATTCTTACCCCTTCCGCATTTCTCACACCATATGCACATCCTCCATGGACTCCTTCATAACCTTGAGCTGCTTCACCAACATGACCATTTAAATCCCCTCCCAGAACCACTACCTCATCATCACCCATACCACTCACTACACGTATTAAATCATCCCAAAATCTATCCTTCTCTGCGTCATCCAACCCTGCCTGTGGAGCATATGCTGATATAATTGCAATCATTTTCCCACCGATCAAAATTTTCACTACCAATATCCTATCGCTTACTCTCATAATATTCGTAACATATTCCACCCATTTCTCCGCAACCAACACACCCACATCCCATATCCATCAGTCCTCTCCTGCCAAAACAACTTATAGTAGCAATCCTTCCCAACAAACCTTCTGGCTGATCCACTCCTGTACCGGACTTCCTGCAAACATGCCACATCCACCCACCTCCTACCAAATGCCATGCCTGAACGACTTCTCCTGTCCATCCCCTCAAACTTCCCACATTCCACGAACCCACTCTAAATCCCCTGGGTGATTTACTGTCCTCAGGCTTGCTTTGATGCTATACCATGTATATTTATGTTTTTTTAATTCATTTTTTTTTTCTATGTCTGACTCTGGGTAAAAGCTTCACAGCCTGCTACCAAGGCCAAGCAGTCCTCCGACATACCATACACCTCTACATCTTTGTGTCTCAAATATGAGTTACAAATGCACAACCTCCTCTCCTGACACATATCCTTTAGTCACTTCCCGTTATCATTTTCTCCTGGTACTCCCTTACAACCCGTTACGTGATATTCAGGACCAATGCCTACTCTTCCATTCACATCACCCATCACACTTATATGAGTACATAATCGTAAATATCGTCAGTAACTAAACCCACCACTATGCCTCCTGAGGCCATAAGTATTTCAGCTGTCAACCCAGACACACCTGCCACTTTCCCCACTTGCTTCCTGCCTATTGTCCTGCTCACAGAAGCAACATCATTCGAAGACCAAAGACCAAACACTGGATCTCCGGACTCAAAACCTACCCTGATCCAGTCATTCAGCAACCGGTTATAATGCTCCCTATAGGCATTTTCAATATCCTTACTGCCCAACATTACCTTTCCTGCATCATTCTTCACACACTGCACACCTATGATATCCCTGTTTTCCCTTTTTGTCTGATCTGAGACCTTAAACGCCATATTCTTTTCAGCGCTATTTACGTTGTCCTGTAGGTCTCCGACACTCACTTTATACCTCCTTTCTGGCCCTACATGCGGCAAATAATTCTTCTTCTTTATGACCACACCCTTTCCATTCCCAGAAATGCCTCTCTCCTTACTCCAAACTTCTACACCCTCATCTTGACTATTTCTGGTCTGCCCCTCACAACGTTACGCATGACATTCATACCTCTCACCCTCCTCACCCAACTATCATTATCCATTCTCTAAAATTACGAAATTCATCTCAGCTCAACCTATCCCATCACGTCACTAACATATTCAAATCCTATCACTGTGATCATCTCACTTTCTCAATTTTAACCTGCCCCTCCCCCAAAAAAAACTATCATTATACAATGAAATGTACTCCAGCACATCATCATCTCTGCTGCTTTGTACCTAAAAATGTCCTCCACTTCTACTCTTCAAGTCTGAATACCACACAAGCATCATAAGAGCACAGTGATAGAAGACAGAAGAGGACAGGACAGAGGGAAAGATTGGAAACAAAAAGGCCCCTTTTAGTCACCTCTTACAACAAGCAGGGATACTGGGGAAGTATTCTTTCCCCCCTCCCCCAGGAGGTCCACACACCCAAGACAAATTACAACATTAATCCCTTCCCACCTGCAGCTTCTCTCTGATCTCATACTATTTTTTTTTTTTTTGTCCAGTCTATTTCTCACAACACTACCCTCAGTATTCACATCTCACCCTCCCAACCCAGTTGTCAACCTCCATCCTCTCTGGCATCACTAAGGCCCTTCTTCACATCTCTAAATAATTCAGGTCCCATTCTTCCTCTTCACTCTTTGCTTACGATCCTAACCTCACCAGGCCTGTCATTCAAGGACAAACTACATATCCATCTGCACATTTCATCTCTGTATGTTTCACCTTATTAATACCCTCTTCCATAATAGCAAAAGTCTCAATGCTGTACAACATTACAACTCCCTTTTCTTTCTTACATAATTCTCCTGAAGCAGCCCTATCATACTGTACTGTGTGGTTTGTAAAGGCTCTAACATGCATGCACGCATTACCCTACTTCACCTAATGGCAGTTCTCAGCGCTGGTCAATCTCTGGCAGCCTCCCTATTCAGTCCCGTAACAATAAGGTCAAATTCTATGACCTTGTCCCACGTATTTTTCAGTCTGCCTCTCACAATCCTACCCCCAACGTTCTCATTTCTCACTTTCCGCACCCAGTTGTTATCCTCCATCCTCTCCACACACAAACCATCTCAATATATCCCTCCTCATCACAGCACGAATACATTCCAGTCCCAACCTTCCTCTCAACTCTTAAAATGCAAATCTACAACCTCCCCCCCAGGTCACACATTCACGGACGCACTACACATCCATTTCAAAAATCCCGTTCACGTCGTATACTGCATAATAGTTTTTCAGGTTACCCTTCACTCTTTCGTTCATTTGGTTGTAAAAGTTCCTAAATAACTGCAGTCATCAGCCTTGATTACCTACCAAGTCCTGGTCCAGTAATTGCAAGTAGTACTGCATCATCAGCATACAACAAATTTAAGATATTCCATCCATCACAATCATTACCAACCCCATCCCCCTCTCCATTACTCATGTTTTTACTTCTCGCATCACTCCATCCATATATATATTGTATTGAACAACAACGGATAAATCCCACAACCTTGTCGCACACCAACATCGATCGGGAACCATTCACTTAGATGACCATTAACCCTTACACATACTTCACTACCATCAAAAAAAACTCTTAACGGCACCTAGCAGCTTACCATCTAAACCGTACTTGTGCATAACCTTCCACAATCCATCTCTCTCCACTGTGTTTTATGCTTTATCCAGATCCATAAACACCTTATGGTCCTTCTCACAAGCCTTCCCTGCTATCTGCCTCACTGCAAATATTTGATCCACACATCCTCTGCAACTCCTAAAGCCACCCTGTTCATTACTCACTAGGACTTCTGATATCTCTCTATCTCTATAGTAATTGTTCCATATACCTTCCCTACCACACTCAATAAACTTTTGCCACGATAATTCTATTCATCCAGCCTTCTTACATATCTCCAGCAAGCACTTCACTCCACACTCTCCACTACACTTAATCATCTCCGCATACACCTCATCAACCCAGCTGCTTTCCCTTTTTTCAGGCGCTTCACAGCGTTCTTCACCTCTGCGAGCGTCACGTCTCCTGGCGCTGCATTCCTTCTCTGCACACCCACAAAACCAATCATGTTTACAACCGCTCTGCTCTCTCCATTCACATTCATCAGGCTTTCAAAATATTCTTTCCATCTGGTCCTTACTTAATCACCCTGGGTTAATAATCTACCACCTACATCCTTCACACCATCACATTTCTTTCTGCTTTCTCTTCTACATTTCCGCACCTCTATCCAGAATAACTTCCTATTATGAGAGCAGTTTGCATTCATTTATCTTCCTAAATCATCATTTGCCTCCTCCTTTTTCCTCTTCACTATTCTCTTTACGTGCTTCTTGCTCTCAATATATTCAGTTCTTATTTCAACTGAACCCATGTCCTGCAACCACTCTAGCCACTGCTTCCTCTTTTTCCTCCATTGCTATCTTAACCTCATCATCCCACCATGCCGTACCTTACTTCTTTGTTGTTACTCATGCCACAACACACACACACCGCTTTAGCATTCCTAACTAAGCAACCCCTAAATGAACTCCACAAGCTGTCCAGATCCATTTAATTCCAATTCACTGATTCTCCCTTACTTTGGTCCTGTATTCACCTGCCATATCTTTAACCCTCAGCTTCTCAACTTTCAATCTTTCTCCCTGACTGTTCCTCTCTCTCCTGATCCACCTCACTCCTCTCACCATAATCTTGCATACCACAATCATATGATCTGACAGATCTCCACATTGTACTCTCATGGCCCTCATTCAGCAACCATTCCCAGCAGCAACCACCCTACGAGCACTTAATCAATCACGCTATTTTCTGCATGATCCCAATTCCCTCCCGTTTTCATTTTTGAAGGCTCAAACATGCTTGCATGTGTCGGCCTTGGTCACCTGATAGTGGCTCTCCAAGCTGGTCGATCTTTGGCAGCCTCCCTTTTCAGTCCTACAACCCTAAGATCACACTTAATGACCTCATCCCATGTCTTTCTCGGTCTACCCCTCCCCCAATATTAACACTTCTCACCATCTGCACCCAATTATCATCCCTCATCCTCTCCACATGTCCATACCACCTCAGCCTACCTCTCCTCATCACAACACCAATACACTCCAGTCCCATCCTACCTCTCAACTCTTCCATCGTAAACCCAGCCCCCCTAGGCCTCGCATGCAGGGACGCACTGCACATCCACCTAATCATTGTCATTTCTGGACGTTTAAGCCTGCGAATATCCTCTTCCTTTACTGCCCAGGTCACAACCAAACAGCATCACACTCCTAACACATGCTGCATACAAAGACCCCTAAGCACATAAGGAGAGTCCTCTCAATGTCAGGAGAGGCAACAGCTCCCTGAACTTCTTCCAACCACTTCTCACTCTAGCAACCGAGGTAACTCCAGCCCCACCTCCGGCACATAACATGTCTCCCAAATAACAAAACTCTTACACACACTCAAGAGACTCACCTGCAAGTTCAACCCACTCACGCCTAATAATCTCCACCTGCCCTCCCTGACACGCCGCACACATAAAATCAGCATTATCTCGCAGTCTACCTCTAATTGGTGGTAGGTGGTGGCAGTCATCATCCACTCACTTGATGTAGTGCTGCTTACTTCTTTCTTAGCCTTTATCACTCTTTTTCTGTGCCTGCTCTCCTCTCTCCCTATTTCTCCCTTCTTTCCTGTCACTTCTAATTGCTTTCCTTTCCTCTACAGGTGGCTTTACATTGAGTGACAAGGTTTCCTGTAGGCCAAGAAACCATTTACAATGCTGGGTGGCAACCATGTAACCAAGCTAAACGTGCTCCCTACGTGTGAACAAGTGGGTTGGTGGAGGGTTAGTGCCCCTCCCCGTCAAACAAATAACTCAAAGAAAATGGTCACCCCTTACGGGATTATGGTGTCAGGTAATAATCTAAATAATAAAACTACCTCTAATACCACTACATCTCTTGTGCATCCATTTATCACAAACACTGCACAAGATGGAATTACTTCCCACACCTTTGTGGCAAACTGCACATGGCCACTCTCCCTCTCCTCTGATTGTACCGCCACCAACCCTAGATATCATCACTTTTGTTTTATCTGCATTTACCCTTAAGCCCTTGTGCCCCATACCATCTCTCCAATTCATAAATCTTTCCTCTGCCTCCTATTCATTCTCTGCAATCAACACCAAACCACCAGCATACAACATCTCCCACAGGAGTCCATCTCTGAAGTCACGTGAGAGGGCTTCAAGTACCATGATAAACAACAAGGGACTCAAAACTGACCTCTGATGCACACCAACATTCACGAAAAACTCATCACTCAAAACTCCATTCACTCTTACCTGGGTGCGAGCACCCACGTACATAGCCATAATAATCTATCTGACCAGAAAATAATCTATCTGAATGCTA
>JAGKTI010026899.1:0-13430 GCA_018397915.1 Birgus latro | reverse complement strand
GATATCCGTTATTTTAGTTGCACTCACTGAAATATAGACTTTTGTAAAATTTCGTTCATTTTCATTAACATTTACCGTTGCCACATGACCCTGCATTACCCCTCTCAGCCGACTGACATGTAGCCGAGTGTAGTTACTTCATGAATGTTTCCAGTTTACCTTAGTAGTCATAAAATTTTACTGTATCTTAGATTTAATAACTTTCAGTTTAATTAGATATAAAACTCTAAATTGATTAGATTTAATAAATTTAAATAGTTTAGTTAGATACCATAACCTAAACTAATGGCGTTACATCAGCCGGGCCATGGTTGTACGTGCTAAAACATCCTATCATATTTTGGCTTGGCCTCGACAGCCACACTCGCAGCTTATATAAATGATCAGCCACAAGCCGGTCATCGGATATCCGTTTCTCACCGTCTCCAGCGAACACTGACTAAACAAGGTAAGATTCTTGGATTCTCAAGCTACTGTTATGGTAAAATACTGAGTAGTGTTACATCATATAGGACCTAAACACTGTAACTAACCATCATGTTTGGTCTCTTTCTAGGTTTTCGCTTGTGGACCTATCTAGTCGTGTAATAGCACGTGCCACCCGAAAACAGGATCATAAGTGGTTGATTGGTTTTCCAGCAGAGGTGATACCCGAAAGTTGTCTTCCATCTTGGGCAGAATTCCTGCGGCGGTATTTCAAGTTACACCAGTTCAAAAAGTTGGAAGTTAAGAGTGCAACAACTCAAATTGTATGTGAAGCAATGTGCATCAGGGAGAAGGCGCAAATCCCAACTGCAGACAAGCAGAATGCCATGTCCACGTTGGGGAAAAAAAAAAGAAAGTGAAGCAGTACTGGTCTATCCTTAAGGGAAAAACTTGATCTACACCATGAGTTTCAAACAAGTCTCAGTGATTGATTTGATATCACCCACGTCGAGTCTCTTCAGCTGATTAAAGTTCCAGAGGATCGCAAATTCCTCAGAGCGCGATGGGAGTCGAGAAGACGGGACTTCATAGTCGGCGTCGACAAAGTTCTAGCAGAAAAAGAGGTGTGGGCTCTTCAACATAACCAGTCGATGACAAAGAGAGTGCAGCAAGAGAAAAAGGAACAAGCAGTGAGGCAGCAGACTGTAGAGTTGACATATTCGCCAAACTACAGCGACAGCAGCAGTGATGAAGCCAATGATAGCGATAGTGGTGGCACTCCTTCCACAGCAGAGAGGTTATGTCGTGCAAGGAATATTGTTACACCAGAGCTGACTGCAGCAATTGACCATGCTAAAGTTAGTGACCAATCGGCAGTTTATGTACTGTCCGTGGCAGCATCTGCCTTGGGTCATGAATGCTCAGAGTTGGCAATCAATAGGTCGTCCATCAGGAGATCTAGAAGTCAGCGGAAGGCGATCGTGGAGAAGTTTGGGGAATCATTTGCTTGTGACAGAAGCCTAATCGTCCACTAGGATGGGAAAATCCTTTCAGATGACTAAGTAGAAGATTGGCCATGTTCCTGTCATTGTCACCGACACAAGAGGAACTGCAAAGCTTCTTGGTGTACCGAAGACTTCTATGGGGACTGGACAAGCGATGACTAATGCTGTGATGCAATGTCTCCAGGACTGGGACTCATCAGAGAAGGTGGTCGGTATAAGCTTTGATACGACATCTAGTAATACTGGATCAGCATTTGGTGCGTGCACTCTTCTGCAGCAACAGCTGGGACTCCCGCTATTTCATTTCGCATGCCGTCATCACATCTTGGAACTGGTTGTGGGAGCAGTTTTCACAAAGTGCTTTGGTCCGTCTTCTGGTTCGCATATAGCTTTATTCAAGTGTTTCCAGTCAAGGTGGAAAACCATCGATCAAGAAAAAGTTGAGCCACTGATGCCCATTGATCTGGATCCTGTGATGTCCAGCACATTTTGCAGTTGCAAAGAATGGGTTGTGTCATTTTGCATTAAAGAACTCGAAATTGCTCAACCTAAAGTTGATTACTGCAATCTTCCTTAGTTAATCACCGTTCTATTTTTTGAGCATCCACCAAGGGTATCTCTCAACTTCCTTCAGCCAGGTGCCCTTCACCGTGCAGGGTGGATGGCCCACATGATCTATGGAATCAATATGTATTTGTTCCGAGCTCAGTTTCAAGTGACGACTGTTGAGCTCACTGACCTGAGACGATTTGTGACTTTCTTTGGAGTATTGTATAGCAAAGCCTGGTTCGATGCTTCGTCAGCAATTGCTGCTTCAGCTGGAGATCTAGCATTCTTGTAAAGACTGCACTCTTATCCCGATTTCAGCATTGCCACGGTCACCAGCAAAAAACTCGCCAACCACCTGTGGTACCTGCATGAAGAGGTAGCCGGACTCGTCATATTCGATAAGACAATACCCCTCGATGTTAAGCGTTAGATGCTGGTTGCTCAAGTGGGAACACGACGAGAATCCTCGACCAAGAGCACGTGTTGGCCTAACAGCAAAGGAAGTCATCGCCAATAAGGCTGTAGCGAATTTCATCACATCTGCCTCAAGCCGGATTTTTTTCGTCATTCGACATCAACATGGACTTCATAGACAAACCCTGCTGATTGGGAGGACTCCTCCTCCTTCCAGTCTGCACGACAGGTACTGAGCTTGATTGCTGTCGTAAATGACTGCTGAGCGTAGAGTAGCTCTTATCCAGAAAGACGAACAGTATCCACTGCAAGTTGTTGAGTGACATCGTCACCAGTTCCCTGGACAAACAAAGCAGGAACTCCACCTAGCTTCCCCGGAATTAATTATTGCTTGTGATATACGCAGTGATAAGAAACAGGGAAGTGAGCATGGAGATGAAAAAGCTACTGCATGACAGTATTGTGATACCAACTCTAACGTATGGAAGTGAAGCTTGGATCTTGTTGGAGGGACGCAAGTCAAGAGTGAGGGCAGTGGAAATGAGTTATTTGAGAGGAGCATGTGTAGTTACATGGAGAGACAGACTGGCAAATGAGAAAGTGAAGGAGCGTTGTGGTGTGGATGTGGATGTGATCGGAAGCGTTAGGAGAAACACACTGAGGTGGTTTGGCCATGTGGAGAGGATGGAGAGCGAGAGACTGACGAGGAGAGTGTATGTGAGTGAGGTGGAGGGGGGGAGAGGGAGGGGGAGGTCAAGGAGGAGATGGAGGGATAGAGTGGGGAGGTGAGGGGGGGGGGGGGTTGAGCTGGGAGCAGGGCAGTGAAATGGCGGGGGACGGCGACATGGAGGCAATTTATTTGTGGCCGCCCCTTACGAGTTTAGGGCGTCTGGCAATAGACAGATAAATAGAAATAAGCTGGTTAATAATATCTTTGTGGTGATTTATTTTGCATGTAAAGTTGTCAGTAAACCAAAATTATAGGCGTGAGGTGTTTTTGTTCCCTGATTATCTCACATAAAAGTAAAATCTCCTATAGTTTTTGTTTCAGTATCGAAAACTGCAATATTCTCGTAGCTCTCCTCCCACTCGGTGACCAAAACCCCCTGATATTCACTGCATGTGTGACAGTAGTTGCTTATGTCGTTTAAGGACAATATTTGGCACAAAGCATTATATTGTCTGTATGAACTGTTTAGAAAATTACTTTTTGGTTTACGTGTACTATTGAGGACCACCCTAGAGAGAGAGAGAGAGAGAGAGAGAGAGTGATTTTGTCTGAAAATCGGTTTTTCCCGACGTCAGAATGCTTGAAATCAGTTTATCAATACGGTTCTGTGTAACGTGGTGATGATGGACTTACAGCCTATTCGATTTCGTCTGAGAAGAGAAGACTTGAAATATTGAAAACTGGCAGCAACGATGAATTTTAGTTTCGTTTATTATAATGGAAACAGTTACCGTTTTTAAGGATATGGTTGCGCAGATAAAATATTTGTATCGTTATTTGGATATATTTATTTAAAAACGAATCCTTAAAAAATCCATCAGGCGGCCTAGATACGTGTGAAATGTTTAGTTCTCCTTTCAAACAAGTTTTTCGAACAAAGTTTTATGAGTTCCTGGACTCCCTATTAAGTCAAATTAAGGTAAATTATACGTCATTACTGGGACATCATGTTGATTTGCCAGAACTGAAAATTTCTCTCGTACCTTGGCCACCTTATAGACTTTGTAAGGCCCCGTTTTAAAACTGTTCTGTGCAAATAACAATACATATATTTTATCTGAGCAATCTCATGGTAAAAAAATGGTAATTGTAACACTTACAATAATTTTGTAAAATACGTGGTTACTAAGGTCTGCACTCGGACAACAATCAGCTGCCAGCTTTCAAAAGCTTAAGGCTCTTCTCTTCTCAGGTGAAATCGAATAGGCCATTAACTTAAATGGTGTATGATAGTTATTAAGGGCAATAATTAACTTATAAAGATGAGAGATGAGGTGTTGGATACGAAAAGCGAAAGATTACCTAATCCCAGATGACCATTTAATAAACGTCAGTTGTTTTGGTTAAAGACACTTGCCAAATAGAGCACATTACTGCTTGTGTGTCACTAACTTGTTTGCATATTACGAACTATTTTCGGAGTTCGTGGTAGGTGGGGACGTCCAGCACCCACTCACACTTGTTGTTATGCTGAATTCAGGTGAATCTGAGAAACATGCTAAATTGTTTCCTGTAACCCAACATGCAATTCACTACGATGGTCATAACCGTATAATCCAACAAACGTCTGGTGGTGTAGTGAGCTGAGGCACTCCAACTCGGTGTCACTTAATGGGATTTACATCCGGGAGGAGTAGGAGTCATCACTCACATTGTGCAACTCAGGAAAAAGTACTTGGTCACTTGCCTTAAATGTCTGTATTAAGCAGCCTAGCTCCGGGCCTTTACGGTCCTGATGGGGCAGTAAAGGAGAAGTGTACATGGATTTATATGTTTATCACGTAAACTTAGCAATTACCTTTCGTAACACCTCAGCCTCAGCCATTTATTTTACCTGTTACATCTGAACGCCTTCATGCTGTATATACCGTCTGTCTGTACATTCTTTTGAATACCTCAGCATTTTTATTATTATTACTATTATTATTATTAGTCATTATTATTATTTTTGTTATTATTATTATTGTTGTTGTTGTTGTTGCTATTATTGTTATATCCGCGCTCAGAGAGAGAACAGGTGTTATGTTTTGAGCCCCCCCGTGCGCGTGCGTGCGTGCGTGTGTGTGTGTGTGTGTGTGTGTGTGTGTGTGTGTGTGTGTGTGTGTGTGTGTGTGTGTGTGTGTGCCCTTTATATCTGATGAACGGCTTGAGTTATCAACATGAAACCTTCAGGTATCAAGATATTGCCAAAATCTTGGCCGAGTTCGAAAATGGGCACTCGGGGTCAAGGTCAAGGTCAGCAAAATGGTTGCCAAAAGTCAACTAGTTTTTACCGCCCGCCATTAGCTCCATTATATCTCAGGAACGGCTTGAGCTATAAATATGAATCCTTCAGGGTATCAAGATACTGCCAAAATCTTGGACGGGTTCAGAAATGGGCGCACGGGGTCAAGGCCAAGGTCACCAAAATGGCTGTCAAAGGTCAACTAGTTTCAACATGAAACGTTCACGGTTTCAAGATATGGCCTAAATCTTGGACTTGGCCAACAGCATATTCTGGCGGGCAATTAGCATTCGGCTCCTGAATGCTTTTCTTTCATTTATTAATACAAAGACTATATCACGTACTGTACAAGTATGTTCCTCACTGAAATTATAACCATGTAACATTTACAGAATGTCAATCCAGTACTTATAAGGACTAACACTGCACAAATTCAGAATAGCCTACTCTCAACAGAGAATTCTTCAGTAACATGTAAATATTACAAGTAAACAACCTACATTATGACCGAAATAAATTTATTCATCCTTTTCTTCTTTATGTCTTAGAACAGCTGGATTCCATAACTGTGACTCATCAAATACTTGTTTACCAACCCATCCATGTTAATATTTCCGGTTCTTGTTTGTTTAGTTCCCAATACACCGAGATCACTAAGTCGTGGCCTGAGTGGGTGAGGAACATTTGTGTGTGGGGGGGGGGGGGGGGGGAGTGTCAGCTATTTGTAGGGAGGCAATCATTCCCCGGCCCCCACCCCCACCCCCCCGTAGCAACACCTGTCTCCTACTTATTTACGAAGTACTAAAAAGTGTTTTTACAACGGCTATGTATAGAAAGGAAACTGCTGAAAACTGCTAATGGTGAACATAATTTCTGTGTCCTTTAGTTGCGTGTAAATCAGAAATAATACCAACCATTCGCCCAATAAACTAGTAGATGGGCGCAGACGTTGCACTTTCTGAGTACTGTTTCTTATTATTATTTATTTATTTATTGGTTTAATTGTTTGTTTGTTTACTGGCGTCAAGCTAAAGTCCACTACTACTGATTGGGTTAATAGAAGCTACAACCAACCCCTCCAGTTCGAGAAGCCTCTACTAACCTAAATACAGTCCTTTAGACGCAGCATGAAATTCATTGAAAAAGCTTATATGTTACTGGTGCAAAGTTTGTCAACAATAAAAAATATAACGTGCGTACAAGAAGCGCCAATATGCAAAATAAATCGCTGAGAAAAAATTACTACATAGTCGTCCGTACCATCGAGAATATGGCCTTTGGTGTTATGGTACCCGAGTGGCTGTGTTTACAACGTGGCGGTGCGTCAGGGGCAGCCGGTGGTGTGGGGGGTAGCACATCCAGCCCCAAGCTAGGAAAATCCGAGTTTGATTCTGGGACTGGTAAGACTCTTGGACAAAGACTGTTTGCGCTGTATCTCATTTTATACTGCAGTATAACTAGGGATCTGGAAATGAATTCAACTGTAGTGTCGAATGTTTAGGGATGATTGTGACGGGGAAAACTGAATATTTCTGCTAATGACCCGAGTGCAGTTAATAGGCGTTAATGCTATCCCTCCTTTCAATGATGACGAGACAGACAGACAGACAGGAATAATGAACACGGTGATATCAAAATCATATATTCAACCCGTTTCCAGCAACATCAAGAATCATGTCCACGACCCACCACTCCTCAGCCCACTGCATTATCCATTCCTCCACCACCTTAACAATCTATTTGAAGATAAATGAAACCCTCTCAATCCAGTGACGGATTTTATGTTTCATACTAGCCACCTCCAAATTAGTTTATTCAGCTCAGGGAAAGCTTCGTATGGTGAAGGGTTAACTGAGGTCTGTATTTAATACCTCCAGTTCGAAAACACTTCTAAGTTGAATGTAATTATCTGTATGCAAAAAGAATAACATGAACACTAAGGCCATGATGTTATGAGGTTAAAAACACTGTCAGAAAAGAGCCGACGTAAACTTCACTAAAAAGGCACAACAACCATGAAAGAAATCGCGTATTCTTCAAAGGAAAAGGCTTGTGCATGGCCACTGAAATTTCGGATCTCTGAAAAGACTAAGATTACAAAGATCAGTCAGTCAGACGTATTTTAACTGGCTCTGGAGATTTTTGTAGCACCCTTTCCTTACTAATATATTCCGCACATTGCACCTCGGTATCGTCATCGTCATCGTCATCAGCCGTTGAGGTCCACTGCAGGACCAGCCTATCCCTACCGAAGCAGGGACGATACAAGCCATGTATCTACCCTGTGGCTTAGGCTGTCTGGTAGAGACTGTATGTAGGGTGAGAAGTGCTTGTGAGTGTTGTAGTGGCTTTGGATGTGTGTGTAGTCTGTGAACCAAGTGTAATCGGCCCGCCTTAAGCCGATTGGGTGGAAGCATACTAGTATGCGACACTGGTTCAACCACAGCACCCCTTGTGTCCGCCAAAGTGGTCAGTAGCTTCCCAAAGGTTTTACAACTTTGGCGGGAGGCGAACCCGCGCCCACCACCGTGCGAGGTGCACACTCTACTACCGTATACACTTGCAGATATTCTGTAGATATTAAAGTGATTCAGATGACATAAGAGAATGCTGAAGTGTAATGTGCAAAGTAAATCACCAAAGAAGACGTACTAAGAAGTCCTTTCACTTCTATAATACGGCCCAAATAAAGCGAGTATAACCACTTGTTATTGTATATCAGGGATAACTTCCCAACATCAGAACTTTCTCCCCACACTGATTCTTTAAACTGAGAGAAGCCACAAATCAATATCATACGTAATAATAGAAAAGTAATAACTTTTTTTTCTTCTAAAATTTAACTAATACAAACATAAACCCTCAAATAAGGCGCCGTATTTATGGTCATCCCTGTTGCTTCCTGAGGCTTATGATAGACTGCTCGAGCTGGGACTGTTAGGTAAATTCTAACTCAAATCCTCCACTACTAGAGAAGAAGGAAATCATTGGGTAGTCTATGTTCGTCTGGACAGATCATTAATATTATCACATTATAATGAAATTAATGGGAAAAAGAAGTCCAAAAATTCGACTAAATATAAGGACTTACTGGAGAGACTCGCGTGGCAACAACACTGCTTGGGTTACGTCGAGATAGACCATCCCAGATACGGAGAAATATATGCAAACACAAATGCATAAGTCTGCTGGGAGCACTCCGCCGTGCATGGAAGAATTCTGAGTGACGTGACAAGCGTGGAAAAATGCTAAAGAGAGAGAGAGAGAGAGAGAGAGAGAGAGAGAGAGAGAGTGGTTGGAGAGTAAATGCATGCAACTGTAGTGGATGTGAGGAAAGTGTAGTGGCCAGTAAATAAGACTGCATTACTCGTATGAGCTCCAGTAAATAAGACTGCATTACTCGTATGAGCCTCAGGTATATCTGAGAGATGCTGGTGGGAGAGCTGACTGGGAGCTTCAGTCTGGGTAATGTGAGTGTGGAGAGAGAGAGAGAGAGAGAGAGAGAGAGAAAGTGATACAGCGTGCATTCACAGAGCTTACGGTGGTACGGGGGTTCAATAAACACGGCGACTTCCCAGTACACATAGGAGGTCAGGGAGCTCATTGGATCTTTCATTCACGGATCTGCCTGAGGATGTGCGAGGTGCCGTCTTCTGGACCGAGTTGGCAGCTCCAACAATTATACTGTGCTTTCCAAGATACTCGTATGCCTCACCCTAGTTCGAGAAGAAATCAGCCAAAGGGTCATGTGGTTGTGGACCCGTGCAGACTGGTTGGCTATCAGACAGGCATTAGCACTGCTGACAGCGAGTCAGTTCGTGTTGGGCCAAGATGTAAGCATTCTCACCTTCACCCTGTTGGATCTGCGGCAGCAACATGTACCCAAAAGGACATATTCAACCAGCCCCAAGGATCAGCCATGATTTGGGTACTGGTGTCGGGTTACTGCAGAAAATAAGTACAAAGCATGGACTCTGTACAACCGACGAACCTCGGTGAAACAAGACTTTACATAAAAAGCTAACAGGATCATCACCAGGACAGCAGAGTGGGTAAAGCGGAGGTGAGAGCGTGGTTTGGGGCGAAGACTCTCGGGAAATGCGGTTGATCCGAAGAAGTGGTGGATCCTGATGTAGGAACAAGGCATCATATCCCATGGATGAATCCCTGCACTGAAGACACCTGTTTGTGACCTGGTTATCAGCAGCCAGGAGAAGACTGACCTGTTTTCTAGATTGTTCAACAGTAAGGTGACGACACAAGATCTGAATAGATCATCTCCCATCCTCCCTTAACTTTGTCCTGAAAACTTCACGCTTCTGAGACAACGATCAAAAAGCACCTGAGGGGCATGAACTATAGGAAAGCAACTGGACCTGATGAAGTCAGCCCACGTCTTCTGAAGCAATGTGCTGAAGAACTGTGAAGTACTGTCAAAAGAATATTCGAACAATGCCTACAATCTATGGTATGGCCAAGCCTATGGAAGAAGGCCTGTGTTATACCTATCCATAAAAAGAATTCCATGTCAAATCCAAGTTACTCATTCTATCTCCCTCCTTTCAGCAATTTGTAAGATCTCTGAGATGATAACAGCAGACCAGTTGACCACTTTCCTTGAGTAATATCATCTGCTGTCACCACAGCAATATGAGTTCACGAAGTGATCGATGTTCAGCTTGTGATCTGTTACTTCTGCTCTCCAACTCTTAAAATGACATCCTTGGCTCATGCCTGGCTACCCTTATTATAGCCCTAGAATCCTAAATACTGCAGGAGCCCTTGACTGCACGTAGCACCGTGGGCTTATGGCAAAACTTGGACAGCTTGGGATCACAGGAGATCTGCTTGACCTTCTCTCCAGTTCCCTATCAGACTATGATCAAGAAACACACCTCAGACAAGTATCTAGTAAATGTCTCGGTTTCACAGAGCCCCAGCATGTGGAATATGTATTTCACCGACCTGCTCTAAAGTATTCCCTCAGCATTAGATTATCCAGGTGGTTTTCCACTACTTGACGCTTCTCAAGGTAGAGGTTCCTGAGGTGATTACAATAATCAACCAGCTGCTGGACGACGGCTTGTACTAGGAATGGCAGAGAGAAATCATGTTTGTTGGCAACAAAAATCAAGCTATGGTAATCTTTCAACCAGGAAATGTTGCCAGGCAGCTGCAAGGAAAACTGAAGTTTGGACAAGACATCTTACAGTTACACGACTGCATCAGCATCCTAAAAATAGATGTTGACTCTAATCTTAAGTTGGGCTGCTATCTTGAAAGTGTGGCTCCTAAAATCACCCTAGTATCCTTGCTGAAAAGGATGAGGTCCCTCCTAACAGCCGATGGCCTGCTGATCATTAAAAGGCTCTGGCCTGTCTGGTTATAGAATACACTCCCCTCACCTGGATGTCTAGCGCTTCGCATCACCTCAACCTGGTGGACAGGATACAACAGCATGCTATACATCTCATAAACAGTGTAAAGGAGGAAGATGGGAACAGCAACATGAAGGAGCAGAGAGGTGCTAACTAGACACTTTAGAGCACCATCGATGAGTCGGCACCCTGATTGTGATACACAAGGCTCAAGTGCAACATGTGCCACACCTCGATAGATTCAAGGCCTCCTTAAGGAGAGATGAGTACAGCACGAGGTCAGTGTTGAGCAGCAACTTTCCCCTGGAGGCCCAAAGGTTTCATACCAATAGGCATCAGCATTCTTTCTCCGTCATGACGGCTGGCTCGTGACATATCATCACAGCTGACGTGGACGTCCATCAGCTAATACACACCAGACCAAGCTGGCGGCCCAAGCTTGGCGCTGCAGTGGATACACTTACCATAGTCACAACTTCATTAACCATCTTAGGGCTAAGTTCTTACCATCTCTAGAACGCCTGTAAAATTTGTAGGTCTAAATTCCCTGCAATCCTCATACAGTACAACTGCTATGTACAGAATTATTACATGTAAAGATTGAAATAGAGAGAGAGAGAGGGGGGGGGGATGCGTTTGAAAATACAAAAAGAAACATCGAAACAGATGTATGGTAAGTCAAAACAAGCAGACCTTTGACAGCTGCACCCACCTCTGGAGTAATATAAGGGATGAAAAATTATTATTTGGGGGAATGATAGGAGCGACACCTACCCTGGCCAAAATCTGGTCCCATTTGACGTATTTCACTATGAAAATTTTAGTTTCTTATGTAAATCAAGCATCCTGGAGTTGCCCGGGACAACCAGGGTACGCCCCCTCCCCCCATTCCCGTGAGCAGAATAACACTGGTTAAAACCTGGCTCAGGTGGAAATCTTCCACTATGGCAAATTTAGTGCTCCTAGGTAAAAACTATGGCTGCCTCTCCCAGGGGCAAACCCCCCGTCCCTAGGAGGGTTGTAGAATCTCACCCTGCAGTAAACCTGGTCCTGTAAGATGCCTACGGCTGTGCAAAGCTTTGCTTTCCTATGTTAAAAAACTACGACCCTGAATACCAACCATGCCTAAGACTCGCCACCCTCCGCCGAAAGGGATGGCGTTCTTGAAACCCTCTGTGACTAAAATCTGGTCCGAGTTGAGGTCTACTACTGTGCTAAATTTCGTTTCCCTGCGTTAAAAAAGAAAGAAGAAGAACTATGATAAAGCATATTAACATTGCCTGTGCTTCAGGGAAACTGGCCCTCAGTGGAAAGGGGCTGTGGCTAAAGCCTGGTGTGGTTGAAGATCTACCACTGTGGAAAATTTTGTACTTAGGTAAAAAATATAGTTGTCATCGGTGGCCTTATACCCGGGGATCTTCCCCCTTGGGTGGTGGGAGAGTTTCACCCTGCCTTAAACCTAATCCAGATTGAAGTCTATAACTGTGCAAAGTAGTTTTTTCCCTGGTAAAAAAAAAAAAAAAAAAAAAAAGCTCTGCATTGTGACAATGCCTGGAACCACTGGGGGATTCCCACCCCCCAGTGGAGGCAGCCTTCAGAAATCCACCCTTCTTTAATCCTAGTTCAGGCTCAAGTCCACAACAGTATTACATTTCGTTCCCTAAGTAAAACATTATGGCTGTGCGTACTGTGTTGCCTGGGGCCATTGGGGACATTCCCCTGGGCGGGAGTCTCACGCTTTCTAAATCCTGGTCCAATTGGAAGTCTGCTACGGTGCACAGTTTTGATGTCCAACCCCCCCACCCTCACCTTATAAGGCCTGGATCCCATCTTTAAAAAGGGTAAATTAATTTAGTAATTAAGTGAGTGAGTAAGTGACACAGTTAGAGACAAACATTTCATTTGATCACCTCTGTGAGTCCAACAAAAAATACATTACCTAAATTTCCTCTACAGTTATGAATATTTAATGATTAAATTTGTGAAACTATCAAAAAGACTTTGATCACAATATACGAACTGTATAGGTTCTTTCGGCAAGGGTCAGACGAATTTAGAACACTGAGATAATTCAGCTGTGACAGATACGTTACAATCCATGTCGATAAGCCATCTGACCAAGAGCTGAGAATTATGTATTAAGTTTCCACTGCCACCAAACCATTGAATATTTAGCTCACAATTCCTCAGTCACAGCCTGAGGACTAAGAGGATACTGCTTTCATTTTCCATCTCTGCAGAGGGTGCGAGGCATGCTTTGTCTTCAGCCGAATGGTTATGATGATGATGGTGAAGGGTGAGGTTTTTAGAGACAGCAGTTTCTAGTGGCGGCGAGCGTACAGGAAAATCTAGTAATATGAAATTATGCAGTGGCAAACGTCCACCCAGACCAAGTCTTACTCAAGATAAGACCCAAAAGGCCACTCCCTTCCGTAAAGATCCCAGCCAATGCCACTGTGCACGGCCATAATATTCTTTACCTGGAAAACTGAAATTATGCACAGTGATTGACCTTCACACAGACCAAGTGTTAGGTAGGGTGGGATTCCCCAGTCCTCCCAAGGGACACGACCCCCAGAGGGGAAAAGCCAATGTTTTACCAAGGAATACAAAATTTTGCACAGGTGTAGACCTCCACAAAAACCAAGTTAAAAGTAGGGTGGAAGCCCCCCAGGCACCTGAACAACGTCAGTATGCACAGCCAT
>JAGKTI010026898.1:2169-13430 GCA_018397915.1 Birgus latro | reverse complement strand
GTCCCGTCTCTGTTTCTCAATAAGTCAAATTTTGCCTTAAACTCATTTAAGTTTTTAGACTGGACGATCTCTTTGTCCAGGCTATTCCACAGGTCTATACATCTATACGGAAAACTATATTTCTTGATGTCCTTCGAGCAGCTTGGCTTCTTTAGTTTCATTCCATGTCCTCTTGTTGCTCTCTCATCCCACACAAAAAGATTTTCTCTGTCAATTTTATCTACTCCTATCATGGTCCTGAACACTGCAATCATGTCACCCCTCTTTCTCCTTTCCTCTAAGGAGGGCAAATCCAGCCTTTCCAGCCTCTCTCTGTATGGCAAATCTGCCAGACTAGGGACCATCTTGGTTGCTGTTCTTTGTATTCTCTCAATCTTGGTTATATCTTTCTTTTTGTGTGGGGACCACACTACTGCTGCATATTCTAACCTGGGGCGGATCATGGCCACTATCAATTTTTTCATCATCTCCTCATCCATGTAATGAAATGCCACTCTTATATTGGTCAAGAGTTTATATGTCTCTCTCACTATCTTATTTATGTGTTTTTTAGGTGACAAACTATCCTGGACCGGCACTCCCAAATCTTTCTCTTCTCTCGCTTTTCTAATTGGTTCATTACCCATAAAATAATTTAATGATGGCCTCTTGGTACTTTTACCCATTTCCAATATTTTACATTTTTTTGCACTGAATTTCATTTCCCACATCCGGCTCCAATCATATATCCTATCCAGATCCTCCTGTAGCATTTTACAGTCCTCTTCAACCTCTACCTTTCTCAAGATTTTTGCATCATCAGCAAACAGGCTTGCATAGCTGTTCACTCCATCTACCATATCATTTACATAAATCAAGAACATTACTGGTGCCAACACCGAGCCCTGTGAGACACCACTTGTTACTTCCCTCCATCCAGATGTCCTGTCCTTTATTACTGTCCTCATTTGTCTGTCAATCAAAAAGTCTCTCATCCATTCCACGAGGCTTCCCTTCAGTCCTCCTATATGCTCTAATTTCCATAATAGTCTCTTGTGGGGTACTTTGTCGAAGGCCTTCTCCAGATCTAAGTACACACAATCCACCCAACCGTCTCTCTCCTGTAGCACGTCAATCGCCCTTGAGTAGAAGCTCAACAAGTTGGAAACACATGACATTCCACTTCTGAATCCAAACTGACTTCCAGTCAAAATATTCATCTCTTCCAGATATTTTATCCATCTATCTTTCAGGATTCTCTCACACAATTTCGCAACCATGCTGGTTAGGGACACTGGTCTATAATTCAGGGGTTCTTCCTTGTTTCCTCCCTTATAGATTGGCACCACATTTGCCCTCTTCCATTCCCGAGGCACTTTTCCCTCTTCCAAGGAGCACACAATTAAATTGTGAATCTTATCCGCCAGTTGTTCTCTGCATTCCTTCAGTACCCAATTAGAGATTCCATCCGGTCCTGGGGCCTTCCTTACATCTTGAGCTCCCAGTAATTTATACACTTCCTGCACTTCCACTTTTATATCTTTTATCACTACATTTCTAATCACTCCCTCTCCTTCCACAAACTCCCTTTCCTTAGTGAAAACCGATTGGAAACATTTGTTCATTACTTCAGCTTGCATTACTGCATCCTTGTAGACCTCTCCTACTTTCAGTTTGGTGATTCCTTCCCTTTGCTTCAATTTGCAATTAACAAATCTATAAAACAGTTTGGGTTCATCCTTACATTTGTCAATTATACCTTTTTCAAAGTTCCTTTCTTCCTCTCTACGTATTCTTGCATATTCATTTCTAGTTCTTTTATATTCATCCTTTGTTCTGATATTACCTCTCTTTCTCCATTTGTTCCATGCCATGTCCCTCTCTTTTTTCGCTATTATACACCTTCTATTAAACCACACCTTTTTCCTGTTTTCTTTCCCACTTACTCTTGGCACATATTTTTCCACTCCCAAATTGTAGAGGTCTAAAAAGATATCCCACTTCCTCTGTATCTCTCTTGTTTCCCAGAATTTTCTCCAGTCCGCATTATCAAAAAACTTTCTCAATTCTGCAAAGTTTGTTTTCCCAAAGTTGTATCTTCTTTGCCTATAAAGCTCATCTCTTGGCACCGCGTTCCCTATTATCATCTGGAACTCAATGACCACATGATCACTTTTTCCTATAGGACACAGATAATTTAATGATTCAATTACATCAGGTTCTTTGGATAGTAGCAAATCTAATCTTGCTGGTGTGTCATCACCTCTGAATCGTGTCTCTTCTTTAACCCACTGTGTCATTACATTATTCATTGCTATATTTAACAATTTAGTGCCCCACGAATCTTCGCTGCCTCCCGAGTCCCATTCCTCCCAGTTCACCTCTTTACAATTAAAGTCACCCATTAGGATTATATTGTTGCTTTTCTCGATCACTTTCTGTAGATAACTAACCATGTCTGACAACATCTCCTGGTATTCATCGTCATTCCATGCTCTCGTCTTAGGGGGAACATATACCACTGCCATATCTCTCTTACCATTCTCCCCAGTTTCTAATTTCAAGTTTATGGCTTCGGCCCTGCCCTCTGCCATTTCCACAGTATCTACGTTTATACTGTCCTTCACTGCTATCATCACTCCTCCTTCCATTTTTTCTTTTCTGTCTCTTCTCCACAATTTGTATTTCCCTCCTCCCATATGAATATCAATATCTTCTTTCAATTTAGTCTCTACAAAGCACATAACATCAGGTTCGTGTGCCCTCAACAAATCATTGATTTCTAATCTCGCCGATATTAGTCCATCAATGTTTGTGTACGCCACTTTCAAACTTTTTTCATCGTTTTTTATACTCTCGTCTCTCCTTCCTTCCGTCGGTACCACTTTCTCAATTTCTGGTCCATAACTCTCCAATAGAACTCTGTCTTCTCTTTCTCCGTTCGTTGTTCGTTTTTTATCTTTGCTTCCTTTACTAACTCCTTTAATTTAGCTCTTTCCTCTTCATTTGCATCTCTCCTAATCCAAACATTTTTAAACCCCTCTTTCTCTGACAATTTGCACGTTCTACTTATGATTTCATTCACTATTACTTGGGACTTAAACTTTACTTTCAAGGGCCTTGCCCCACCATCCTCGTACTTTCCTAACCTAAACACTTCTTCAATCTCTTCTTGGGCTTCATTGTTTCCTTCCATAACCACTGATATTATTTCTTTAGCCTTGCTCAGTTCCTCTCTCTCTCTCTCTCTTTCAGATCTTACTGTCATTCGTTTTTTTTATTCCTGAAATTATCACACATTTTTTCTTGTCTGCTACATCCCTGACCAAAGATTCTCTACTTCTTAGTACTCTAACTACTTCCTCCACTTTTTCCTTACTTTGTTGTTCTATGATTTCCTTCAAATTTACATTTCCTTCCTCCTGTATTTTCTTCCACCCCTTATGTTGCTCCTTGATTTCCTGAATATGCTCATCTTGCCTCCTCGATTTTGATTCATATTCATCTAGTTTACTTTTTATTCTGTCCCTTTCTTCTTCCAACCTCTTGTTCTCCCACTTCAGCTGTTTTATTTCATTTGATGCGGATTCGTCATTCGCCTTTAATTCTGTAACTTCTTTTTCTTGTTCCTCACTACGTGTGCTAACTTTTTCCAGCCTATTCTGTAGGACTTTGATCTCTCTCTCTTGCTCTATGGTCCGTTCCTGCAGCTGCTTAATTACTTCCCACTCACTTGATGTAGTGCTGCCTACTTCTTCCTTAGCCTTTATCATTCTTTTTCTGTGCCTGCCCTCCTTTCTTCCTATTTCTCCTATATTTCCTGTCACTTCTTACTGCTTTTCTTTCCTTTACAGGTGGCATTACATTGAGTGACAAGCCAAATGGTTTCCTGTAAGCCAAGAAACCATTTACAACGCTGGGTGGTAACCATATAACCAAACCATACGTGCTCCCTACGTGTCAACAAGTGGGTTGGTGGAGGGTTAGTGCCCCTCCTCGTAAAAAAAAAAATAACTCAAAGTCAAATGGCCACCCCTTACGGGATTATGGTGTCTGGCAATAGATAGATAGATAGACCTTTTTTAACTCCTGGACATTCCTCTCCGCCGTTTTCTCTACTCCTCCTGCGACTCTTGTTTCTTGCAGCTTATCACTTCCTTTGCCTACATTTAGCTCGGAGAAGCCCACAAATTCCCCCTCGTCAGTTGTAAACAATCTTCCGTCTCTCTCCGCCATGATACAACCATATGGAAACTTTCTTTTTCACTTTGTCTTGTATTTTTAGGGCTGAAACTTGCGTTTTTTTTAAAACTAATATCCGACGGGACCACCACTCACGCATTCAACCACATAATCACAATAGGCTATCTCCTTTTCGCTGCTAGTTCTGCGATTATTTCCCCTCGATCCAGGAGCAGCTCCGTCTCTCTCCCTCTACGACCCGTGTGTGTGTGTGTGTGTGTGTGTGTGTGTGTGTGTGTGTGTGTATTTACGTAATTGTGATATGTCGGGAAGCCGACAAGCATCCCCTCAGGCAGGTGTAAGCAGACACGCAGCTGTGGCAGGTGTGGAAGCAACTATACCTGCTGGGCGTGAGTTTAGAGTGAAACACGGACAGGGGGGAAAGAATAGAGGTTCGATGGATTCTGTGTACAGCTGTGGGCAATGTAGGGAGGTGGAATAAGGAAGGGAGGTTGAGAGGAAGAAATAAATGGAGGAAGGAGGAGGGAGAAGATAGAGAGAAGGAGTAATGATGGTGTTGGTCAAGTTGTTTATACAGGAAAAGTGCTGGCTAGGCAGTTTCAGACCGTGAGAGCGTGAGCTGACGCAGCGAGTTTGATGGGGCCTCTACGGTGGATGAAGCGGATGATATGTGGGTGAGGGCGGTGGATGAGTGGGTGAAGCCATCAGCCACCTCGCAACCATGTGACCTGCTGGTGAACATCGGCAACCCTTGAGGCCAGACAGGGGTACAGACCTCAGCTGAGACTAGAGGATAGGGCAGAGCTCTGGCGGATATCGTGACGGAAGGACGCAGCCTGACGTAGCCTGGCGCGGAGACGTCGAAGCGTAGCCGAGAGTGAGAATTCCAGAGACGACATGAGAGCACTTCTTTTAGTGAGTAAAAGTACATGCTTGTGGTAATCGCAGGTACAAACTGGCTAACAGTGCTATTATATTTGTCTGTCGTCTGGGACTAGTAAAAAGGACTCCTAGTTAGAAACGGAAGGAGCAAAGTTTTAAATGTTTAAATGTGCTTTTCTTGTATTAAGGTAATAGTGTAATTTTATATATATATATATATATATATATATATGAGTAATTAAAGAGAATGCTTTGTTGTGACGGCACCGGAATTTATTATGGGATTATATATATAAAATGCTTTTAAGCATAGAACTTTTATAAAGGCTTTGATTTATTAATATAGTGTTAGTATTAAAGTGAATTGAGAGTAGATGTGTATGTGCAGTTTCTTGGCACGGCATTTTATATGAAGTGAAATGAGGTGGGAAATACCTCACAATTGTTTGTAGATTTTTGTAAATACTATTTTGTAATTAAAGCCTAGAAAAGCCATATTATTCTTTCACTTCTTCCAGTTCCCAGTTCTAAGTACATGTGTGTAGTGGCGTGTAGGGAAGCCACACCAGTCGGGCGTTGCCGGTGTCGAGGCGGTTGCTACCCTCAGTATTAAATACGGGAGGATAATATTCCCGAGAAATATCATATCGACACCTAGGCAGCGGTGCGACAGATATACAGGAAATGAGCTACGCTCGTGGGGTCCAGTCTCTGTTTCTCAATAAGTCAAATTTTGCTTTAAACTCGTTTAAGTTTTTAGACTGGACGATCTCTTTGTCCAGTCTATTCCACAGGTCTATGCATCTATATGGAAAACTATATTTCTTGATGTCCTTCAAGCAGTGTGGCTTCTTCAGTTTCAGTCCATGTCCTCTTGTTGCTCTCTTATCCCATAAAAACAGATCTTCTCTATCAATTTTTTCTACTCCCATCATGGTCCTGAACACTACAATCATGTCACCCCTCTCTCTCCTTTCCTCTAAGGATGGCAAATCCAGCCTTTCTAGCCTCTCACTATATGACAGAGCTGCCAAACTGGGGACCATCTTGGTTGCTGTTCTTTGTATTCTCTCAATCTTGTTTATAACTTTCTTTTTGTGTGGGGACCACACTACTGCTGCATATTCTAACCTGGGGCAGATCATGGCCACTATCAGTTTTTTCACCATCTCTTCATTCATGTAATGGAATGCCACTCTTATGTTGGTCAGGAGTTTATATGTCTCTCTAACTATCTTGATGTGTTTTTCAGGTGACAAACTATCCTGGACCAGCACTCCTAAATCTTTCTCTTCTCTCGCTTTTGTGATTGGTTCATTACCCATCATATAGTTCAGTGATGGTCTCTTGGTGCTTTTACCCATTTCCAATATTTTATTTTTTTCCGGTGAATTTCATTTCCCACATCCGGCTCCAGTCATGTATCCTATCCAGATCCTCCTGCAGCATTTTACAGTCCTCTTCAACCTCTACCTTCCTCAAGATCTTGGCATCATCAGCAAACAGACTTGCATAACTGTTTACTCCATCTACCATATCATTTATGTAAATCAGGAACATTACTGGCACCAACACCGAGCCCTGTGGGACACCACTTGTTACTTCTCTCCATCCAGACATCCTGTCCTTTATTACTGTCCTCATTTGTCTGTCTCTCAAAAAGTCTTTCATCCATTCCAGGAGGTTACCTTTCAGTCCTCCTATATGCTCTAGTTTCCACATTAGTCTCTTATGGGGTACCTTGTCAAAGGCCTTCTCCAAATCTAAATATATACAATCCACCCAACCGTCTCTCTCCTGCAGCACATCAATCGCTCTTGAGTAAAAGCTCAACAAGTTGGAAACACATGACCTTCCACTTCTAAATCAAAATTGACTTTCAGTCAAAATATTCATCTCTTCCAGATATTTTATCCATCTATCTTTCAGAACCTTCTCGCACAATTTTGCAACCATGCTGGTTAGGGACACTGGTCTATAGTTCAGGGGTTCTTCCTTGTTTCCTCCCTTATAAATTGGTACCACATTTGCTCTCTTCCATTCCCGAGGCACTTTCCCTTCTTCCAGTGAACACACAATTAAACTGTGAATCTTATCTGCCAGTTGGTCTCTGCATTCCTTCAGTACCCAGTTTGAAATTCCATCTGGTCCTGGGGCTTTTCTTACATCTTGAGTTTCCAGTAATTTGTGCACTTCCTGCACTTCCACTTTTATATCTTTTATCACTACACTCCTAGTCACTCCCTCCCCCTCCACAAACTCCCCTTCATTAGTAAAAACTGATTGGAAACGTTTGTTCATTATTTCAGCTTGCATTGCCGCATCATTATAGACCTCTCCTTCTACTTTCAGTTTGGTGATTCCTTCCTTTTGTTTCAATTTGCCATTAACAAATCTATAAAACAATTTGGGTTCATCCTTACATTTGTCGATTATACCTTTTTCAAAGTTCCTTTCTTCCTCTCTACGAATTCTTGTATATTCATTTCTAGTTCTTTTATATTCTTCCTTTGTTCTGTTATTACCTCTCTTTCTCCATTTGTTCCATGCCATGTTCCTCTCTTTTTTGGCTATAATACACCTTCTATTAAACCACTCCTTTTTCCTGTGTTCTTTCCCACTTACTCTTGGAACATATTTATCCACTCCAGAATTATAGAGGTCTAGAAAGATATCCCACTTCCTCTGAATCTCTCCTGTTTCTCTGAATTTTCGCCAATCTGCATTTTCAAAAAATTTACTCAATTCAGTAAAGTTTGCTTTCCCAAACTTGTATCTTCCCTGCCTATGGAGCTCATCTCTTAGCACCACGTTCCCTATTATCATCTGGAACTCAATGACCACGTGATCACTTTTTCCTATAGGACACATATATTTCAAGGATTCAATTAAGTCAGGTTCTTTGGTTAGCAGTAAATCTAATCTTGCTGGGGTGTCATCACCTCGGAATCTTGTCTCTTCTTTGACCCACTGCGTCATTACACTATTCATCACAATGTTTAACAATATAGTGCCCCACGAATCTTCGTCACCTCCTGAGTCCCATTCCTCCCAGTTCACCTCTTTACAATTAAAATCACCCATTAGAATTATATTGTTGCTTTTCTCAATCACTTTCTGTAGATAACTAACCATGTCTGACAACATCTCCTGGTATTCATCATCAGTCCATGCTCTTGTCTTAGGTGGAACATATACTATTGCTATATCTCTCTTACAGTTCTCTCCAGTTTCTAATTTCATGTTTATCACTTCAGCCCTATCCTCTCCCATTTCCACAGAATCTATATTTAAGTTATTCTTCACTGCTATCATCACTCCTCCTCCCATTTTATCTTTTCTGTCTCTTCTCCACAATTTGTATTTGCCATCTCCCATATGGATATCAATATTCTCCCTTAACTTGGTCTCTACAAAGCACATAACATCAGGTTCTTGTACCCTCAAGAAATCGTTGATTTCTAACATTGCCGATATTAATCCATCAACATTAGTGTACGCCACTTTCAAACTTTTTTCGTTATTACTTATACCGTCTTTTCTCCTCCTCTCTGTCAGTACCACTTCCTCAATTTCTGGTCCATAACTCTCCAATAAAACACTGTCTTCTCCTTCTCCGTTCTTTGTTCATTTTTTGCCTTAGCTTCCTTCCTGTGTGTGTGTGTGTGTGTGTGTGTGTGTGTGTGTGTCTTATTCTCTCTTCCTTGCACTACGTTTGCCTAACACATGCGATGCACACAATAGATTTCTCCACGAACATTCGCTGCACGACAAATGTATATAATGTCATATATGTGTCGCTGTGTGGCGTATTTTCTTGTCTCTGATCGTTACGTAACTTTCCGCTGTCAGTCAATGCACGCAATATTTCTCGGTGAACACTCGCTGCACTATTTTATACGTATATTTCACACTGAACCATATGCAATATAAAACACTTATCACATGATTCCATCCCAGCCTCCTCTGTTATTCCCTTCCTTACTGTGTGGCGTATGGGAGCGCCTGCTCCCTTAGCAACTGATGCATATGTCTATGTATCTCTATGGCATAACATAATGCCTGCTATGGTAGGTATTTCACTAATCCAGGCACTATATGTTTCACAGATATAAGTAATGGCTTCACTATATCTATCTATCTATTGCCAGATGCCTCAATCCCGAACGGGGTGGCCACAAACAAATCGCCTCCATGTCACTCTGTCCCCTGCCATTTCACTACCACGCTCCCAACTCACACCCCCCTCTCTCATGGCTTCACTATAAGGGTAAAATACATCATTTACGGGCAGGGTGATAGTGGAAACCCAGCTATAACAAACCAGACTTCTGCCTCTAGGCCTAATGGCTGATAACAGGCCCCAATGCTTTACAAACAATATATCTATGTTCAACAGACACAGTCACTTCACAGTATAGTCAAAAACACTGTACAATCACAATATTTCAATAATGACTTCAGCCTTGGTTGGGAGGGGGAAAATGGCGGATTTAAAGGGACAACGCAACACGGCACGACCCTGCTGTCTGGCTGCTAGTGGAGCACTGAGATTTTATCACTACGTACAGGCACATATTAGCCACTGCAGTGTTGCCAAGGTCTTACCTCAGGAGAGACACATGGCTGCTAGAACGCACCAAAATTTGACACAAAACTGATTTTTTGGTTAACTTTTTTTTTGCTTTTTCATGTGATTTGCGGCTGTGGGCTTCCACACGCCACACCACATGGACTGCAAATTGCGGTTCCGTCCGCGAAAGGGTTAATGTTACAGATAGACTAGACAGGATAGGCGAAGAGGGAAGGAAGAGGCAACAGTAAAAGGAAAAAGTCCTTGAAAAATTAGCTGAGTCAGTGATGGGGACCCAAATAGAGGGGAGAGGGCAGAAGTGGGTAGAGAAACAAATGCGGTGTCCACCCAGCAACCAACCCCCCCACATTACCATGGAGTCTGCTGATGCATCCTGTGAGAGCTCTCTCACACATCTAGTTCAAGTTGATGTCTCTTAAGCTGCCCCACAACCACAACAAGCAAGGGAAAGGGGAGGATACTTTAGGAGAATCTCTGTTCTCCCAGCAGGCAGCTTCAACCTGGGATATGCATGTGACATTTCTTTATTTGGAATCATTGCTTATATATACTGGCCTTATAGTTTCATTTACCTTAACCCATATCCTTCATATTTTGGACTGATCTCCACCCACCCCCTTGTCACCTCTGCTTTTAAAATGCAAATTTCTCCTTCCCTGAAAAGTTTTTTTCTGTCAGCTGTTTGGCAGCAGGTGGCATCAACCATCATCCATTCATGATGTAGTGATGCCTACTTCACCTTTACCTTTCATTATTCAGGAAACCCTACAATGAGTGACAAGACTATGGGTTTCCAGTACACCAAGAAAGTTTACAATGCTGGTAGTAAACACCAGTCAATTAAAGAGATGATGTGGAGCCTATTATGGTGCCCCTGTTACCTGGGTGGAGATGCAAATGTGGTGTCCAACTGGGAAATGAACCTCCACACTCACACTCTCCTCACACCTTGTTGTGATGAAGTACTGTCCAATGCAAAAGAACATCAGTTAACTGTACAGGACAGCCCTGAAGGGACAGTTGCTTGCCTGTGGTTGCTGGTTCTGCTCAGCCTGACAAACTGCAGTTAACAACAACAACAACAATGCACAAGCTTTTTCCACAAGCTGTTTTTTGCAATGATAAGTGTGGCATATCAGCCATCTGCTATCTGTTATTAGCTGTCATTCCACTTTCAACTCCAGGTAAAATCAAACCATGTTTCTTAGATTTTATGAACTTAGTGCATCTACCTGCTTACCACTGTATTTAATGCAACTTGGCTAGGCTAAGGCCATTTTTCTGCACCTGTAATTCCTACTGCCAGCTGGACAATGTTTGGGACGGTGTCTCATTTGTCACTTTTTTTCTGGGAAAATTTAGCAATATCTTGTTTCACTGTACAGCTGAGGAAGAGGTTACAAATCTCCTCACTTCTTTTCTGGGAAAGTCTGGCAATATTTTGTTTCACTGCCAGTTGGGGAAGAGGTTTCAAAATCTCCGATGCCAAAAAAAATTGTGTTCAATGTGATGCTTAGCTAAGATGCTTCTCTTTGACCTCACTATGTCAGGGTGGCAATTCTTATATATGGCGAGGGGAGGGGAGGGGGGGGGAGGGGAGTGG
>JAGKTI010026897.1:0-13431 GCA_018397915.1 Birgus latro | reverse complement strand
TCAGGAGAGGCAACAGCTCCCTGAACTTCTTCCAACCACTTCTCACCTTAGCAACAGAGCTAACTCCAGCCCCACCTCCGGCACATGTCTCCCAAATAACAAAACTCCTCTACACACACACACATATATATATATATCCGTTTCATGAACGATTAGCACCATGAAAACCTTAAAAATGCATGTTTACATATATATTTCTTTGTATTTTGAATATCAGGCAAGATGGCAGAGGGTCGTGCGAATTCTTCGCGAATAATCGCCGATCGTGGGCGAATAATTGGACTATCGGAGGGCGGCATGACTCCAGGTGCCATTGCTCAAGAACTCGGCCTGCATCGGTTTACAGTGCATAAGTGGATCAAGTGCTGGCAAGAACAGGGGTCAGTCAGCACAAAGCCTGGTAATGGACGCCCAAAAGCAACAACTCCCGAGCAGGACGAGGCAATTGTGGAGAGATCACAGGAGCGACCGTTAACACCTGTCGTGAACTATCCACGTGATTTGCACCTGGCCTGCAGTGTCCCCACTGTGCGTCGACGGCTCCACGCAGCTAATATCGTCTCATGTGCCTGTCGTAAAAGAAGTGTTGACCCCTTACAACAAAGATGATCGAATGGGGTTTGACCTACAGTACTCAACAGAAGACGAGTTATTTTGGAAGAATGTAATATTTACAGATGAAAAGTGTTTTTCTTCTGTAAAGGCAGGGCCTGGGGTGTGCTTGAGGGTCACGAAAACGAGATACTTAGACAAACACATTTTTGCCAAAGCAAAAAGTGGACGTGTATCTCGGCCTGGGGTGTGCTGGAGGGTCACGAAAACGAGATACTTAGACAAACACATTTTTGCCAAAGCAAAAAGTGGACGTGTATCTACGTCGCTGTGGGGCTGGATGTGGGCTTACGGACCCGGAAAACTGTTGGAAATTGATGGTAAATTAACAAGTGAACAGTATATAAGAATTCTTGAGGATGTTCTGCCCACAGTGCGTGTGATGGCAATCCCAGCCCCTCACACCATCCATGTTGTTCATGACCGCAGCCCCGTCCACATGAGCAGAATGGTAAGAGAGTGGATTGATGTTCATCCCGAATGTCACTTCATCGACTGCCCAGCCAAAGGATGTGATATGAACTCCATCAAAAACCTGTGGGCAATGATGGTTCAGGAGTGGGATACTGGGCAAGAGCGCACGAAAGCTGCCATTGTGCGTCACGCTCAGGATATGGGAAGGCATAAGTCAACGTCCAAATATATGCACCAATCTTGTGAGGTCAATGCCAAACAGACTTAATGAAGTGATTGATGCACAAGGAGGATGGTCGTCCTATTAAATCATCTAAAGTCTCTGAGTGATTTGGGCTACGGAGTTGATAAATGGAAAAGTGACAGCCATGATTGGGATGATACTATTTGGCAATATTTTCGTTCTGGTTAATAGAATATAATATGTAATATGCACTGCTTGTATAATCCAACAATGTTACCTACTAATATATTATACTTTATGTAAATGTTATACAGGTATAATAATTTTAACCGTTCATTTCTGTGAATTACTTTTTCTTTGTTACTATTGTCTTATAAAAACAAACAGTATTTCATGACACTTTAATATATCATACAATAACCTCTCAACTTGGTAACATTATTGCCTTAAAACCTTTGACTACAGCACATATTGCAAACTTCACAAGTGACATATCGATCCCATAGTGGTATCTAATCATATCAGCCATTTGATAACCACAGGCCTCATATCAGCCATTTGATAACCACAGGCCTAATGGGTAAGGCGCAGACGTAAATTCCAAGACTGTGACACATTCTAGTTTGTGCTCGCTCGCTTCGGGTACTAAAAAATATTATGTCAAGGTGGCTTAAGATAAAGATATGTTCAGTTTAGCTTTGCAATTTTTATGGGCAATATTCAAATATCATGGGAAAAAAATCTAGTGGTAAGTTTAAGAGTTATTGCACGAGCGTCTTTCAGGCTCACCCGCAGACAGGAAGTGCAAAAAGCGTCACACACACAAAACACACACACACACACACACACACACACACACACACAGCGAGTGAGAACGAATAAGGTAGACACGAGTTCGCATGCCTGACACTTGGCCTGAAACTGCCCTAGACACACATGCCGAGAAAAATAATAATTTGAAGTCTCCTAACATCGGGCCGCCTTTTGCAAAAGACCCAAGTCAACCTTCGGTAATTGCAGCAGCGATGCCTCGAATAAGTGGGAATCTTGCTCGAGACACCACTAATTTGTTTGCATTTTCAGCTGTGGAAGAACTATTTACGTAAACTAAGATGAATTATATTAAGTTTTGTAAAATAGTCTGGAAATAACAATGCATTATTGATAACAGCAAAACACATGAGATGAATTGTATTGCGATCGCCACGGGTTCGTATCCATTCCTTGTCGCCTCCCTCTCCCTCTCAAGTTTCGTTGACTAACTCCACTTCCCACTTCGCTCGTGCTAGAACGTTGCACCACCTATTGGCAGCCTGTAGAAACATATGCCTGACAGGGACTGTCGACGAACTTTTGATTGTGGGTGTACATGAGAGAGGGGGGTGTGAGTTGGGAGCGGGGTAGTGAAATGGCGGGGGACAGAGCGACATGGAGGCGATTTGTTTGTGGCTACCCCGTGCAGGATTGAGGCGCCTGGCAATAGACAGATAGATAATAGATATATAATAATGTTCCATATTCCGTTTCATTAAGACTGAATGAATCTTTACATGAGCGTAATATATATCCGCCATTTTTTGCCATATTATTTAATTACCATACACAGGCCTGTGTTTTTGAGCAACATACTAATGTAATTAATTTACTTCGGAAGCCGTGCTGCTTTTGTTGTATAATAAATTAAACTTTATTAGCTGGAACTCACCTCCGTCTACTGAGTAACATTTGAGGAAGTCAGTGTAATTATCAATGAATTGTTTTTAAACATGATCCCTTTTAAAAGTCAGTGCGCCTCATTATTATTCTATTTGTTTATTTGTTTTTTTTACAACATACTGGGAAAATTTAACACGTGATTTTGCAATTAATCTCTCTCGTTAAGTCACGTCCTCAAGAGGAAACGAACGATTTCACACTAAACCTACTTTCTTCCTAAGATTTTGGCACCTTATCAAGCAGAGAAAATGTTGAATAACGTGACGATAGACTACGTAATCTGTTGTCACCTTTCCATGAACAGGAAACAAATATGGCTAGTTCAATGAGCGCAAATCGTCTTCCTTCGCAACACTGGCCTTACACCGTGGGCCTTTACTTAAGAGCCATGTCGATCTTGTTTGCACCTCAGTATAGTGATCAAGTGGGTAAGATGACAATGAAACTAGATATATGACAGACCTGGACACTGTAATTTTTAATTAGTCTTTTAAATTATAATAACACTGCACGATGGATAGATAGATAGACAGACAGACAGACAGACAGACAGATAGAAAGATAGATGGACTGTTTGACTGAAACACAGATAGATATAGATATAGATAGATAGATAAAAATATAAACCAGTTGACCACTGCTTTTCTGACCATGGCCTGCTTTCCCCTAGATTATTGGTTCTCACGTAGTCTTTCTAAGTTATTCACTCTCACGATGTGTGCGCCCACGTTCTGACAGGCAATAGTTAGGCAATATTCTCTGGCCTTTAGATACTTAGCCGATAATCTTTGGAACTCATCCTAAGCTCTGTTTATCCAGTATTTAAAGAAATTGCTCGAGGAAACGCGATATTGAAATATACTGATTTTGGCCATTCATTTGTTAATTTTCTTCGGGAAGATACCTTTCACGGGATTCCAGATTTTTTTTTTTTTCAATAACAGTTACACTCGTAACACTAAAAGAAAAAATGTCAACACTCACTTCATCACTCTTGCAATTTAAATCACACTCACATAATCTTTTTCACTCCCTAATTGTCACCTAAACTCTCTCTCTCTCTCTCTCTCTCACACACACACACACACACACATTCACTGATTCAAGCGTATTCAGTAACCCATTCAAGGTATGTTTCTCTTATTTTCTCTCGCATGCTCACTTTCTCCATTTTGACGTGCATTCACACATACTCCGTCTTATTTCCTCACTGTTTTTATTCACTCTTGCAACCAGTCCCATTCGCATCCACTGTCACTTACCCTAATACTTTCTAAACCTCCAATTTATTTCTTATTCACTTTCGCTCATTCTCACATTCATCCTTCCGTGGTAGCACTGGTTGATTCCCTTCCTGGACACAATTATTTTCTCTCTCTCCTTATTGACAGCTGTGTATGTGTTTTTTTTTTTTTTATGTAAGGAAGAAGGAACTAAAGACCAGCAGCTCGCAAAATACCGTTTATTCAAAGAAAAACAAAAACAGTACAACAGAGAGCCAAATTCAAGATCCGCACATTTCGAGATACCTGGACACACTGCGTTTGTATGACTGGAGATCATAGGAAGTAGGAAATACAGACAGATGGAGACAGCTCCAGAGTTGATCTGTTGCATAAAAAAGGAGTGGGAGTAATTGTTAACTATTGCATTAGAGAGTCGGAAACAAAAGGGATGAGCGTTTGTTGCTAGACGAGTGTTAGGCGCTTGTTGTAGAGGTGCAGGGATGCAAGCAGACAGTTCAGAGGAGCAGTGACAATTAAAGAAGGGATAGAAAAGAGATATAGCTGCAACAGTGAGGCGAAGAGACGGAGGTTGAAGGGAGCCTGAAAAGGGAGGAGAATTAATGAGACGAAAAGCCTCCCCACACATGAGAGTTTTACTCTACACAGAGACGAATAAAACCCATGGATAAAGTCAACAACTGTGCAGGGGTAAAGAAGGTACGGAGTAGGCTTAGCACACCTAATCTCTTGGAAGCAGCTTTTGCAAGAGATGTAATATGAACTTTCCAAGATAAATCCCGAGAGAATGAAACCTCAAGTATGTTTAAGGACGATGCAGGATTGAGTTGGATATTACTAAACATTAGTGGGTACTCCTGTGGATGATTTTGTAGGGTTAATAGGTGTAATAAGTGAGTCTGTGATGCATTAAAAACAACGAGATTACTTTGCCCCAGTCAGAGATACGAGCCATGTCAGACAGTAGGTGTGCCAAAACTTCATCCTTGTTTGTTGAAGTAACTGCTGAGATGGACGTTGCGGGAACCGAATGGAAAGGTGAAGGATGCAATCATCAGTGTATGAGTGGATAGGGATAGTGTACAGTTTACAAGGTCATTGATGAATAGAAAGAAGAGAGTTGGTGATAGGACAGAGCGCTGAGGAATACCACTGTTGGTAGATTTAGAAGAATGGTGGCCGTCTACAATAGTAGCTATAGAACAGTGGTTCTCAAACTTTTTGGTATCGTTACCCCCGGCAGTGCTGTGATAAATCGCCATTACCCCTACCCCATTCTTCTTCAGTTATGTGAAGTTAAAGGAAAGAAAAACATTGGAATGCTTAATTTTAATGCATTTTATATGTAAGAAATTAATTTTACTTAAGAAATAAAGAATTTAGACATTATTCCTTTGACAAAAAATTAAAAATAAAGCATTTTTCTTTTTATTACAAATTGAAATGAAAACATTATTTCTTTGGTAATTAATAAAAAATAGACATTATTGCTGCATTATTATTTATTTATTTATTTATTTAGTCATGTAGTCATTTATTTATTATTATTTTTCAATTTACTCCAAAGAACTATTACTTTTAGAAAGCGCCTCGTTACCCCCCAGAAACGGCTTCATTACCCACACGGGAGTAATTACCCCCAGTTTGAGAACCACAGCTATAGAACGACAAGAAAGGGAGCTATAGATGAAGGCAAAGATAGAAAGATAGAAATCGCAAGAGGACAGTTTGGAAATTAAAGATTTATTCCAGACTCGATCGAAAGCCTTTAATATGTCAGGTACAATGGCAAAGCATTCGCCAAAGTTCCGAAAGTAGGATGACCAGGAGTCTGAAAGGTTGGTGAGAAGATCGCCGGTGGAGCGTCTCTGACGGAACCCACACTGACCACCAGAAAGAAGATTGTGATAGGAAAGATGCTTTAAAATTTTCTGTTAAGAACAGACTCAAAAACTTTTGAGACATAGGATGTTAAAGCAATTGGGTGATAGTTAGAGGGTTGGGAATGGTCACCCTTCTTTGGGACAGGCTGAATGAAAGCAAACTTCCAGCATGAAGGAAAGGTTCAAGTTGATAGAAAAAGGCGAAAAGGCAGGGTGTAAGCACAGAAGCACAGTTCTTGAGGACAACAGGAGGGACTCCATCAAGCACATATGCCTTGTCAGTACTGAGGCCATTGATGGCAGAAAATGCATCAGTTGAAGAAATTTTAATGTCAGCCATGAGGAAGTCAGAGGGGGGAAGTGATGGAGGAACAGCACTGGAATCGTCTAAGGTGGAATTGGAGAAAGCCCGAGAGGAAAGATCTGCTTTATCAGTAGAAGAAGATATAGCTAAAGAGCCATCAGAGTAGAAAATAGGAGGTAAGGATGATGAGGTAAAGTTGTCAGAAAAGTTTTTGGCAAGCTACCAGAAGGAGCTGGTCAGTGTGACTCATAACCAAAGTAGCTCCGTTGTCCATACCCGCATTAGACCTAGTAGAAAGAGAGTTTGGACAGCCTCCATGTTCATGCAGTGAATGGATGCTTGCTGGACTTCACTAAGTTCGTATTGAGATTTGTGACTTGCTGGTAGATAACAGCAGATCACTTCACTACGGTTCATATATTATGGTGCAATTTGGAATATTTGTTATTCTATGCTTGCATATGTGTCGCTTTTGCCAGACAATGTTAAATCGGTCAACACCGGCAGGTTTGTTCTCGTGCCCTTGGTTTAAAAATTTTATGGAGTTTTACTTGAGTTTAAATGATTATTGCTCTTGTATTCCACTGATGTTGTAAAGTTGTCTCTATAGGGATGTTATCTAGGTTTTCAGTCCAATGAGGCTTACAAGAAAATAGTTTTTCTTTTGAATATTCACAACGTATAAATGAGCATTAATTTTCGAAATGTCAGAACAGTTCCATATTATATACTTCTCTCACATTAGATAACTATATTTCTGAACTGCTTTTTCAACAAAATATTTAACTTCAGTGTCACAAAGATAAGGCTTAGGCTATGCCTTACACTATCTTTCTCTTTTTTTTTTTTTCTCTCTCTCTCTCTCTCTCTCTCTCTCTCATACACACACACACACACACACACACACACACACACACATTGATTCAAGCGTACTCATTAACCTACTCAAGGTATGTTTCTCTTATTTTCTCTCACATGCCCACTTTCTCCACTTTGATTTGTATTCACATTTACCCCGTCTCACTCACTGTTTTTGATTCACTCTTGCAACCAGCGTCAGGGGGAAAATGAGAATATGCTTTATATAAATAAATGTGAAGCCAGATGTCACGAGGGAAAATGCGAAAATGTCTATGGACAATGATATTAACTGTCTTGTCGATTGTCACAAAAGAATCGACTCGTGAAATCAAGTAGCGATTTCACTTTTATGCTGGCTTACTTCGCCAATTCTCTAGAGTGAAGAATTTTATAAACTCTCTCAACAGTACACAGCAGAGACTAAACACTCAAGAAGGCTGTATTACTGCACTGTTGGCCTCTAAGAAAGTTAGTCCACCTCTTGACAATCAAAAATTAATAACAAATGATAAACAGATTCTTGCTGATGCAATCTCCTAGCTGGCACAACGGATTTAAGAATTAATACCAAGAGCTGGCCTAAATACCAGTCGTGATTAATATAAGGAGTTGTGCTAACTTGGAGTAGCAAAAGTGTGCTAAATGTGGGGAAATCAAACACAACTGTTACATTTAACAAAGCTCAAGAAAACGAACTGTAAATTTATTAATTACATGGGAATAAAATTACGTTGCATGAATCTATTCAAAATCAGGAGAAAAGAAATGCACTCACTCAAGCACTCAAACCAATAGCTAAATAACGCACTGAGCTAAATAACCTTAGGCTAGGAAAACAATAGAAATACTGGTCAGTGGAGATAAGATCGCCGCTTACAGTCGATCACGAGGTTGGTGGGAGATTCGGGAATACGCCGATACTGAAGGATACTGAAGATCACTAAGAAGCTATCTATCCGCGTTAGGTATCACACTCCGCTACTATCTAGAGACGACTGAAGCTCGATACTGCCCAACACAAGGGCATCGTGGGAAAGGGCGTGGCTTAACTCAACGGTTGAGAGGCGATCGTAAGGGAACGATAATTCACAAAATATCGGTCAGTGGAATGCACTGTCTGTACATAGAGACAGTCACTCACGAGAAAATGACGAAAGTTTTGAAAACTTGATGCAAATGTAAGTACAGGAGCGGACGAGAGAATGAGCGAGATTCTATGGATTTCAGAATTATACCATCGTTCCCACAATGTCGATCAATGTCACGAATTACGATACGTAATTTCACGATCTAGGAATTTCGTGACAACCAGTCTCACTCACATCCACTGTCACTTACTCAAATTCTTTCTAAACCTCCACTTTACTTCTTATTCACTCTCTTGCTCATTCTCACATTCCCTGAATTTTACACACAATCGCCTAAATTCGTTCACCTTGACCTTACATATTTTTTCACTCAGTCGGATTAAAATTTGCTATCATACGAGTACACTCCACTCAACCTCGCTCTCACATTACCACTCATACCCACATTTACTTGCACACACTTTCACACTCACCCACTCACCTATATTTTCATGATCATTCTTGCACTATCAATAACTATAACTCTCTCTTACTCATGTTCATTCTCTCTCACTGTTGGCACTGTTGCACTCATTCTCGTACTCACTGTCACTTATACCCGATACTTACTCACACGCTTACATTAATTCAGTCTTAAAGAGATTCATGCATCCTCATGATTGCACTTACTCTGCTTCACTTTTACCCGCTCCTGACTCTCAGTCGCTCACTTTCTCGTTTCACTTTCTCATTCACTTTCGTTTGATCACTCTTACAAATACTCACCTACACCATGGTAACAGATTGATATCCTCTTAATCACCCACTCACCAACCAGTAACTTTTACTTACGTTAAAACCTTGCATTCACTCACATACACTCACTGCAAAGTCTCTCCACTACAGTCACTCTCGTGATATTTTTCTCGCACTAACTCTTTCTCATACCCATGGTATGGGGCCGTAAGGCTGGGTTTAGTCGAAGCTGCAAAAATGTTTCCCTTCTCACTTAATTTCCATGACCGATAATTGTGTTTGTTAAGTTCATATATAACATTCGACTTTGTTGTTTGCAGTTGTACTTATGCTATGATACCTCCGTAACTAAAACCAGATTCATGCATAATTAATAATCATGATAGCCTACACCATCAACTCCGACGCCTTGCTCACTCCTAGGAAATTCCCTGCAGGGGATGGCCATTACTTAGAACAGCCTCCAGACTACCCCCCTCTCTCTCAGGAATATAGTGTTCCATTCTAATCTTCTGTACCACATAAAGCAATATCGTCCTTTTCTGTTATTACCTTTCACTTCCGTTTCAAAAAAAAATTTCCACTCGACCTACGTCATTTGTGTTATTTTCACAACATCCCAGTGCATTCTTATTAATTCATTCAGCATTTCCACATCTCACGCTTAATGCTATTTTTCTTTCATTTCCAAAATACGTATATTGCTCTAATATTTTATCCCGTCTACCATGGCTATGCCTGAACCTGTACTAACAAACATCACTTTTTGTGAACATAACTTAAAAAGTTCTTTCATTTAAAAGTTCCATTCTCATACAAGAGTGTTGCTAAGAAAACCCTTTCACACTTCTTGGCCATCCGATCATAAAGGAAATCAAACTCAAAGGTGTATGGACAACTGGACATCGTCGTAGAAACACAAGTGCCACATGAACAACTAGAACTACAAGTATAATACTTAAGGGGAAAATGAAGCAGGAGAAAAGCAGCAGGGTGGACGTAACCCAGTCCGGTTTTTTTTTTATGCAAGGAACAATTATGGAACCAAAGGCTGAGCCCGCAAATCAGTTCCCTCCAATAAAAAAAAAAAAAACAGTACAAAAGAGAGCCAAAATCAAGATCCGTTCATTTCGAGATGCTTGGACACACTGCGTTTGAAAGACCGGAGATCATAGGAAGTAGGAAATACAGAGAGAGGGAGACAGTTCCAGAGTTGACCTGTTGCATAAATGAAAGACTGGGAGTAACGGTTAACTCTTGCATTAGAGAGTTGGACAAAAAAAGGGATGAGAGTTTGATGCAAGACGGGTGCTACGCGCCCGTCGTTGATGTCGAGGGATGCAAGGAGACAGTTCAAAGGAGCAGTGACCATTGAAGTAGCGATAGAAAAGAGATAAAGAGGCAAAAGTGCGGCGAAGAGACAGAAGTTGAAGGGAGCTAGTAAGAGGAGGAGAGTTGATGACATGATAAGACTTTGACTCCACGCTATTGAGAAGACCTGTATGTGTGGAGCCTCCCCACATGAAAGTTGTACTCTAAACAGGGGTGAATAAAACCTGTGTATAAAGTCAACAACCGTGCATGGGTAAAGAAGGTTCGGAGTTGGCTTAGCACACCTAAAATCTTGGAAGAAGTTTTTACCAGAGATGCAATATGATCTTTCCAAGATAAGTTGCCTATATGAATGGTGTGGCGGATGGATGGGTGAGTTGCCTAGGGAGGTGAGGGACTGTTGCATTATCATTGTCGGAATATTTGTCCGCAATCCATTACTGTATATAAAGATAGAATGGGCTACACATGTATCAAAAGCTTCTGGCGATACCTTAATGTCCAATAATATAGTCTAATTTAATTGTATTCTCTCACCATATGTAATGCATAATATCGAAAAAGGTAATTCATTGCTCGTTTGTACACTTTTTCCCTCTGTAATTTGTACCCAAACTCTCTCTCAGCCTCGAAATCACACCAGAGCCAACACTCCACACATCCCTGCGCTCCACTCCTCTCACGGAGGAGAAAAGATAAGGAGTACTAACTCATACTGGCGAACACGAAACCAGTGTAACGAACTGGCTTGCTCAACTGATGGCACTGTGGTCGCCGTTGCGTCGGCTGTTTGTTTACGTAAGTTGACAGGCCGGATGCGAGGGGGCGTGGCGGCACAAATAAACATGGCTCCAAACGCTGGACACCGCTGTGTTGTTTGTGGAAAAAACAGACGAACTGGAACTAACCTTTCCAAAGGACAAATAAGGGTGTGTAAAACAGATGTGACAAACTATTATGCATAAATAAGTATACTACGGTCATCAATGTAGGTGCAAATTAAGAAGTAACAGCAGCTGAAACTGGGCCTCTGCACCTACACCTAAGATAGACATTTGTAGGGATTACTGTGCGTCATTAAACGTATGATGAAGGATATGTTGGGCATTGATATGGGCCACGTGAACTTGCTGAGGTAAAACCGCTACATTCACAACGCAGGATAGTATTTACCGACCCTCACATGATGAATATTTATTGACAATATTAAAATATTTTGCCCTATTATTGAACTTGTGAAAATGACAGTGAAAACATGCACCATCTATTGTTAAAGGATATTACTCGTATACCGGTAACAAGAAAATACTATGACATGCAGGTAAGAACCATGTAATGTACATATAAGTATATATATATTGTTATGGGGGTATATATTACGGTGCACTCTTAACCCTTAATTAATTATCAAATGGGGTAAGGTAAAGCTCACAATAAATCTAACTTAACTTTACTGTACACTACAACATACACACAGCAAAGAAGAAACCAGAATTCGTTTTACAAAGGGGAATTCACAGAGCCCTCAGAATACACATATAAAACTAGTTATTTCTTACCTAACCAGATTACAATCAGTGGAGGCTATGTATGTACTGTACTCACAGAACTGGAGGAACTTGGAGAACAGGATAATCCAGATATAAATCACGCACTAGTGTTAGTAGAGAACTGAACCAAAAATGGGAAATGGTGCACAAACAGTGTGTTTTGTAAGCAACATGTGTGAAAATATGAGGGAAGGTGTAAGAAAATGTGACAAAAGTGTAATGTGATAGTGACAAAAAGGTGTGAAAATGTGTCTTAAAAGTGACTAAAAAGTAGCAACGCTCTTGCTAGTTCCCTAGCTTATAAAGTAGCCTTACTCCGCCTCTTTCGGCTAACTAGCCACTAGGCTGTCTTAACCCGCCCAGTCCCCCCGACGTACGATGCACGTAACAACTTTTTTTTCACGCTCAGACCCACTGACGTGCATCATATGTCGGTCAGTTGCAAGGCCCGTCGTTTGCACATTTTTTCAAGATTCTCAGGTGATTTTTGGTATGCATGTGTGGGAGACCTTCCTCTACCTGCTGTCAAGTGGGGATAATGCCTGGCCCTACCTGACCCCGCCTCTCCCCTCCCCCCTACAGTCAGCAATTCACCTGTTAGCAGTAACCTGGCCAGCAAAGACATGTCGCACCACGGTCTTTCCAATGACGAAATTCACGGTGATAGTGATTCCTGAGGTGGAGGACAAAGAAATAAAGAAGCTAGAGGAAAAAACAAACAGAAGTGATGAGGTGGTAATGTTGTAAAGGAATGTGCCATATGTTGGTGTTTTTTGTAAGTGAACTAAGCTTATATTATCTATATTATTATGTGAAAACCAATATAGTCTTGTACTACACATAAATTCGTACCAAATAAACAAATAAATACGTAATTTAAAGTGGCTTGAACTAGTTAACTGTCCCATAGTTCGTTTTCTTTGAAGCCAGGTACCCTGAGACAGAATGAAAAGATAAAGCTGACTGTCACCTGCACCAACATTTATAAGTTCAGGAGGGCGATTTCTCTATGAATTTTCGATGTTTCTCACCAGAAGCGGAGGTTTGAGCCCCCCCCCCAAAAAAAAGCAATTTGAAAATCGGTCAGGTTCTGAGGGTGGGTTGGGTAAAAAAGCAGCTGGGACTGGGTGGGTTAATACAATCTTCAGCCACTCATGAACACTAGAGGCACCTGCGACCCATGAGGGCCTTACATAACTCACACATAGCCACTAGCGAGCCATCAAGAAAGTCAGAAAAGTGTTTTGGGGGGTTCTGTTGGCAGTTACTCTCATTAAGCTCCTCCCACTCAATAAGTCACATCCACTTATGGTCAAGGACAAAAGAATTTTCTGTGTAGCATAAGGAAGGAACAGCAAGCATTATCTATCCTCAGCTAACCCAGAGGCCCAAAACTAACAGCTAAGGGTTACCCTCACAGGCAGTAAACTGATAAGAAATAGATTAAGTGTTTTCTTCACGGCTTGCCACTCTCCCTACATTACCTTCTCTTCTTCTACACATTCATA
>JAGKTI010026896.1:0-13432 GCA_018397915.1 Birgus latro | reverse complement strand
AAATATGACTCTTCGTCAATATAAGTTCCAAATTAACTTTCTGTAACATTCTATCGAAACCAGATGCTCCCGTCTCCTTGACCAGTTGCTTCCACTAGTAAAATCAAGCCCAAAATACGATTTACAAAGTCCACTTTACACTTTACAACATTTTAACACGGTCCAGAATACACTTATCACTTACAAAACCTAATGTAAATTACATACATCATATACTTAAACTATACTTATACTAACTTAAATTACTCTTGTACTCCTTATATGTAAGAAAATTGGCATTACATGAGGAACAGATCTGGGGTTCAAGACCGGGTCTAGAGCATGCAACCAGAGGAACAGGGCTCAGAAACACAGGCCAGCCAATCTTACACATACAGTACTGGGCAGAAAATTGGTTTAGCTATTAAGGTTTTAAATTTCCCGGGCTAGCGGGGCCTCAAGATTACCTTGTTGCTGCGCCGGTGGAAGTAGATCATTGGGTGGTTGGCTTTTTTTGTAGTGGTGGTGCAGTTGTGAAGGATGAGTATTTAGTGCAGTGTGTTGATGCTAATGACTTGGAGCCAAGACATGGTGGAGGTAAAGAGAGATTGGGAGTTGGTGTGGAAAGTGGATGTCGGCAGCAGGGTTGCCATTTTAGCGCGAAACGCGCTAGATTTAGCGCTTTTTGATGATAGTTAGCGCGATAATTTTGAAAATAGCGCCATGGCGCTATTTGGCACGTTTTTACCCAATTTACCTCCAGATTTAGCGATTTTACCTACATTTCAAATATACAATACTTAGTTTTCCTAGAACACTTTAAGGTATCAGAAAAAGTAGTTTAATTTTTTTACAAAGTGATAAATCACGCAGTTTGTACTATTTACTGTGTGGACTCATGTACATGTGGAGAAAAGTTGGACGTGTCCACGACGAGCGAGTTCCCTCACTTCCCCATACAACGTTCCTGCCTCATCGTGGACTGGTCAGTAGAGAGTTAAACCTCGGTGTGTTAAGTTGTTGCCACTTTTGTCTTCCTCGATTAGCCTATTATTTCTGACTGCCTACATCATGAGCAGCAAAATTAAAAAAATACTCACAACACTTCAGAGTTCAGTGGCTAACTGACTCCAGGTTTAAAGACTGGCTATTAAAAGTAGACGGAGACGACACGAAATGTTTCTGCAAGTACTGCAAGTGCACGATAGCTGCAAAGTTGAGTGATTTAGAAAGGCACAAAAAGACATTGAAACACAAGAAGGCTGAGGAACCACTTTCGTCACAAAGGCAACCCAAACTTCAGTTTGTGAAACCAAGTGAAAGTGTACATGAAACTGAAGCAGGCTTGTGTTTGTTCATAGCTGAACATTGCTCCTTGAGAGTAGTGGATCATTTAAGTGCGCTCTGCAAACATCATTTCTCGGGCAGTAAAGGATGTAAAGACCTAAAACTGAAAAGATCAAAGTGTAGTGCTGTTGTGTGTAATATACTTGCTCCATATTTTGCACGTGATTCAAAAAATGACATTGGAAACAGTAAATTTAGTTTACTGATAGACGAGAGCAATGACATATCTGTAACCAAGCTTCTAGGTATAGCTATTCGTTATTACTCGGAGGGAAAAAAACTTGTTGTGGTTACATTCTTGGACCTAGTTGAGTTGAGAGAATGTAATGCTGATGCAATCTGTCATGCACTGAAGGATTCTTTGAAACGTAATGGACTTGAGTTGCAGAATCTTATTGCCCTTGGCACTGATAATGCTTCAGTTATGATTGGTGTCAATAGTGGTGTTTATGCAAGGCTAAAATCTGAAATTCCTCATCTAATGTTAGTCAAATGTGTGTGTCACTCACTTCAGCTCGCTGTTTCTCATGCTGCTACCGAATGTCTACCTAGGCATTTGGACTTCTTGATCCGAGACACATATAACTGGTTTTCACATTCTGCAGTGCGCCAAACTAAATACAAGGAACTGTATGGACTAATAAACGAAGGAAAGCCTCCCTTGAAACTAATACAGATGAGCCAGACCCGATGGATGTCCATTGAATCTGCAATTCTAAGAATAGTGCAGCAGTGGACTGAGCTCAAAACCCATTTTGACTTTGCAAGAAAAAATGAGCGATGCTACACTGCAGATCTTTTGTTCTCAATGTTTAGTGACATGAGAAATTATGTGTTTCTCATATTTTTGAAACAAATTCTTAGTGAAGTTCAAAGTGTGAATAAGAAATTCGAAGCTGATGTCCAAGATCCAACAAAGTTGCTCAGTGATCTAGTGCATCTTATTGACTCCCTTAGTGCTAAAATTGTCATACCAGGTAGTAAAAAGTTAAAGGAAAGTGATTCCCTTCAGGAACACTTGGATCCCAAGCCGTATCTTGGCTATGAGTTTGAAAAAAACATGTCTGAATGCAAGTTTCCTGATGAGATCGCGAGTGATATTCGACGAAGATGCATAGAATTTGTAATAGAGCTTGTCACACAACTTCGTCAACGCTTGCCTGAGAACTTTAAAGTACTCCAGTCAATGTCATCCTTCAGTGGGAGTGAATGCCTAAAGCCAGTGAAAAATGATATATTGGACCTTGCAAAATTGTTTGTTGATGATGCAGAAATACTCACGCGCATCGATTTCCAGTGGAGAAAACTTCATACTCTCCAGTGGACACAGACATCTGACACTGTTGGACTGTGGGCAGAAATAGCGTCATGTAGGGATGCGACTGGAGAAAATCCTTTCAAAGAACTGTCTGACCTGGCCTTAACAATACTCAGTTTACCCCATTCTAATGCAGATGTGGAACGGGTTTTTAGTCAGATGGGTATTGTCAAGTCGAATATGCGTAACCGATTAGCCATCAAGAGCTTAAACGCTGTTTTGACAATCAAGTATGGACTGAGAAGGCTTGGCAAATCCTGTCATGATTATAAACTACCTGAGAGTGTCTTGAGAAAAATTGGGTCAGTGGAAGCTATATCAGACCTCATCTCAACCATCAACATCATCTCAGTCAGACCAGGGAGCAGAGACATTCACCGAGGAAGATCAAGGAGAGATCATAGAGTGGGATCAAGCAGATCTACAGTAACCCAAGTACCACAGTCATAGCTGGTGAGTGTAAAAGTGTACTTGAAATATGTGTGTAGGTCAGAATCAACGTATCGTGTGTAGAAACATTAGTTGGCGCTTTTTTTGGTGCCTTTTTCAGAATATTTAGCGCTCTTTAGCGCGTTTTTAGTAACAATCTAGCGCTATTTCGTGAATTTGAGATGGCAACTCTGGTCGGCAGGCAGACCACTGGTGTTACTCCGCCGTCTCCTTGGACGCCATTAGCAAGTTGCCTCAACTTTCGGGGACGCCAGCGTCCTCTGTCGCCATGCAGAGGGCGCCCCCTTGTATTTGAAGCTCATTTCTCTTACGGGCTCTCCACCCTGAGCCCGTGTCACACTCGTGTGACGAATCTTTCACACACACACACACACACACGCAACTTTCGTATGTTTTGGCCATGGTTTACACGCTGTCCTGGATTATGTACCTCCCTCAAGAGGTGAGTGCTGTAGCCTTGTTTGTCGTAGGTTAAGGGGGGCTGGAGGCCATAATGAGGTGGAATAGTCAGGATATCTAAGTGGCGGTGGTTGCTGTGGGCCAGTAAACAAAATGCATTCCCAGTATTCCTTAGATATTTCTGTATACCATTTATTCCTAGGCCATGTGAAACAGTGGATGTGTCACGCATTTAGTTAACGTAGTATCTGAAGCTACTGTAGGGGGTGGTGGTGGTGGTTTGTAGGGGGAATGGAGGGGAGGGATGACGTAAGGGGGAGGGACGGATGGAGGGGGAGGAAGCGGTGGAGGGAAGGAGAAAGACGAGAAGTGGAAGGGAAGGAAATAAAAGGCGGAAACAAGGGATGTGAAGGGAGGGAGGTGGTGGTGGTGGTGGAGAGGGGGGCGGGGTGGAGCAAACAAGGGGTGTGAGGTGGTGGTGGTGGTGGTGGTGGTGGTAATGGTGGTAGTTTATGGTGGTTGGTGGTAGTGGTAATTGCAGTGGTGAAATAATCCTGAGATCATTCAGTCATTATTATCGGTGTAACCATCATCATCACCCTATTGATAGGGTGTGTGTGTGTGTGTCGAATATTCTAGAAACTAAGAGAGAGAGAGAGAACGAACGAGAGAGGGGGGGATGGAGGGGAGAGAGGAGGAGAGGGGGGGGAGGAGGTAAGGAGCGATGAAGGTGGAAGGATGATGGATGGAGGAAGCATGTTTTTCAAGGAGGAAGGAAGGAAGGAAGATTGATAACAAGAGATGGAGAGATAAGCAGAGAGGAAGGAAAGAAAAGGTAAGAGAGAGGTGGAGGAAACAGGGGGAGGAGGGGAGAACTAACGGGGGTAGAGGGAAGGGAGGAGGACTGGAGGAAGAGTGCTTTTCAGGGAGGAGGAAGAAGTGGAAGGAAGACAAAGGAGAAGGAAGGAAGGAGAGAGAGGGGTGGAGGAAAGAGGGGGTGTGTAGGGAGGGAGGTGGTGGAGGAAACTAGTGGAGGGAGGGAGGGAATGTGGGGGCTATTTCTTCTACTGATAAAGCAGATCTCTTTGCTCAGACTTTCTCCTCCAATTCCACCTTAGATGATTCCGGTGCTATTCCTCCATCACTTCCCCCCTCTGACTTCCTTATGACTGGCATTAAAATTTCTTCAACAGATGTATTTTCTGCCATTACTGGCCTCAATACTAAAAAGGCATACGGTCCTGATGGAGTCCCTCCTGTTGTTCTCAAAAACTGTGCTTATGTGCTTACACCCTGCCTAGGTAAACTCTTTCGCCTTTGTCTCTCAACTTGTACCTTTCCTTCTTGCTGGAAGTTTGCTTTCATTCAGCCAGTCCCAAAGAAGGGTGACCATTCCCAACCCTCTAACTATCGTCCAATTGCTTTAACATCCTGCGTATCAAAAGTTTTCGAGTCAATTCTTAACAGAAAAATTTTAAAGCACCTTTCCTGTCACAACCTTCTTTCCGATCGTCAGTATGGGTTCCGTCAGGGACGCTCCACTGGCGATCTTCTCACCTACCTTTCTGACTCATGGTCATCCTCCTTTCAGAACTATGGCGAAAGCTTTGCCATTGCACTTGACATCTCAAAGGCTTTCGATCGAGTCTGGCATAAATCTTTAATTTCCAAACTGCCCTCCTACGGTTTCTATCCTTCTATCTGTGCCTTCATCTCTAGCTTCCTTTCTGGTCGTTCTATAGCCGCTGTTGTAGACGGCCATCGTTCCTCTCCTAGACCTATCAACAGTGGTGTTCCTCAGGGTTCTGTCCTATCACCTACTCTCTTCCTTTTATTCATCAATGACCTTCTAAGCTGTACATCTAACCCTATCCACTCATATGCTGATGATTCCACCCTTCACCTTTCCATTCGGTTCCCGCAACGTCCATCTCAGCAGTTGCTTCAACAAAAGAGGGATGAGGCTATGGCACACCTAATGTCTGATTTGGCTCGTATCTCTGACTGGGGTAAAAATAATCTTGTTATTTTCAATGCATCAAAAACTCAGTTTTTACACTTATCAACCCGACAAAATCTTCCTCAGGATTACCCACTAATGTTTAATAATGAACAGTTATGTCCTGCATCATCCTTGAACATGCTTGGGGTTTCATTCTCTCAGGATTTGTCTTGGAAAGAACATATTACATCTCTTGTGAAATCTGCTTCCAAGAGATTAGGTGTGCTAAGCCGATTCCGTACTTTCTTTACCCCTGCACAGTTGTTGACCTTGTACACGGGTTTTATTCGCCCGTGTATGGAGTACAACTCTCATGTGTGGGGAGGCTCTCCACATGCAGCTCTTCTCAATAGGGTGGAGTCAAAGGCTTTTCGTCTCATTAACTCTCCTCCTCTTACTGATTCCCTTCAACCATTGTCTCTTCGCCGCACTGTTGCATCTTTATCTCTCTTCTATCGCTACTTCAATGGTCACTGTTCCTCTGAACTGTCTGCTTGCATCCCTCCACCTCTACGTCGGGTACGTGGTACCCGTCTAGCAACAAACTCTCATCCCTTTTCTGTCCAACTCTCTAATGCAAGAGTTAACCGTTACTCCCAGTCTTTTATTTATGCAACTGGTCAACTCTGGAACTGTCTTCCTCTGTCTGTATTTCCTACTTCCTATGATCTCCAGTCTTTCAAACGCAGTGTGGCCAGGCATCTCGAATTGAACGGATCTTGAATTTGGCTCTCTTTTGTACTGTTTTTGCTTTTTCTTGGAAGGAACAGTATGCAGGCCCGTGGCCTTTGGTTCCTTCTTCCATGCATTAAAAAAAAAAAAAAAAATCCCGTAAGGTGTGTTATGCTATGTACTCGAGGCTCAACCTCTTGCTTCCTGGGTATGAGTGTAGGGGTGCAAAATTTCGCATCCCTTAAATATATTATGAATTATTTAATCACACCATTTTTGCCACCCAGTCTAATAGTTGAATTAATTTTTATCAAGTGATTACAATTACTGCCAGAACATTAAAAGGCCTCATTAATAATTAAAGTATTTGGTATCGCTGCCACCACCCAGCAGTTGCCGGAAAAAAAAAAAGAATTAACGTTATTTATGATTTAGTCCCGTACGATGGAAGAGGGACTTAGGCCTACGGCAATAACATTGTAGCGTGAGAATTCTATAGGAGGGCGTGGTTCTTTAGATGTAACATGCCTTGCGGGCCACTCAAGTCTATACTTATACTACCCCATAGGATTATAACCAAACACATTTTTACTCTAATTTACTTATCTATATTAATATCCTTAAGTACACAAAAAATGAAATAGTTTCAAGCCAGATTTAATTACTAGATCTTAATGAATCACTTGTCTCCATTACGACAGAATAATTGACAAAGAGAGTATGCAAGATCTATTCCACACAGTTAAAATCATCTGACCCGACTAACACGATACAGGAAAAATACTCTCATCCCGACTGCATCATAGAAAACTCCCTCAATAGGGGTAACTCCCATAAACCACACCACGGTCTCACACGGACTCGTAGCGATACCCAGTTACAACGTGTTACACTGTTTACTTCAATTCTAAAGAAATCAACCTTAATTTTACCTGGGTACACCACATAACATATCTAGGAAAAATATACATAAACCAAGATTACGATAGAATACAGCTCAGCGCTCACATCGCACCACCCAGCGGGACAATACACTATTCCGCCTTTTTCACACCTTTAACCAACATATTACACTTGTTTTATAATTAATTAGCTTACTAAGTGGACCAACCGACTTTGACTATACTGTGCATTGGAAATAGACTAGGTATAAATTAGTGTAAAGGGCTTTCGGGCACTGGTCGATGTGACTCATACAATGGCCGGCGCAGACATCATGATCCAACGCCATTTGCCGGTTCTGAAACGTCCACACCCAATGAAGTCTTTCTGGAGAGTCAGGGTTTTGATAATATGCTCAGATATCTTACTTTAATTATAGTTATATCAACAACTAATTATGATGACGTATAAGGGAGAAATACTGTAAATTCTCGGAGCTTTGCCTGAAACGTCCACAACCAATGAAGTCTTTCTGGAGAGCCCGCGCCCGCCAACACCCGCTCTGATCTCACTGTCTGGCTCTAACTACAAACAGTTACGTTACAGTTTCCAGGTTATCACATCGCACCAGAATTTGCAATAAACACGTACGCATTATTCTACTTATAAAAATATAACTTATGATGATTTAAATTTGTGGCAATAGCATAGGTCTAACAATTTAACATACGATGCCTGAAATCACGGTTTGATACAATTTCTCTCTGTTCTAGTCCGCGGCGCCACAAACATGATGCAACAACTGAGGTCTATGCCTAATAAATTAATTTTCGCGGTCATCTATGACAATAATCAATAGTCTGGCTTTACTTAAGTTCTTAGACAACGTTATTCAGTAGAACAATGCAGCAAACACAGCCCAAGTACAAAAAATCTGAATTCTAGTTGCAAATATGACTCTTCGTCAATATAAGTTCCAAATTAACTTTCTGTAACATTCTATCGAAACCAGATGCTCCCGTCTCCTTGACCAGTTGCTTCCACTAGTAAAATCAAGCCCAAAATACGATTTACAAAGTCCACTTTACACTTTACAACATTTTAACACGGTCCAGAATACACTTATCACTTACAAAACCTAATGTAAATTACATACATCATATACTTAAACTATACTTATACTAACTTAAATTACTCTTGTACTCCTTATATGTAAGAAAATTGGCATTACATGAGGAACAGATCTGGGGTTCAAGACCGGGTCTAGAGCATGCAACCAGAGGAACAGGGCTCAGAAACACAGGCCAGCCAATCTTACACATACAGTACTGGGCAGAAAATTGGTTTAGCTATTAAGGTTTTAAATTTCCCGGGCTAGCGGGGCCTCAAGATTACCTTGTTGCTGCGCCGGTGGAAGTAGATCATTGGGTGGTTGGCTTTTTTTGTAGTGGTGGTGCAGTTGTGAAGGATGAGTATTTAGTGCAGTGTGTTGATGCTAATGACTTGGAGCCAAGACATGGTGGAGGTAAAGAGAGATTGGGAGTTGGTGTGGAAAGTGGATGTCGGCAGCAGGGTTGCCATTTTAGCGCGAAACGCGCTAGATTTAGCGCTTTTTGATGATAGTTAGCGCGATAATTTTGAAAATAGCGCCATGGCGCTATTTGGCACGTTTTTACCCAATTTACCTCCAGATTTAGCGATTTTACCTACATTTCAAATATACAATACTTAGTTTTCCTAGAACACTTTAAGGTATCAGAAAAAGTAGTTTAATTTTTTTACAAAGTGATAAATCACGCAGTTTGTACTATTTACTGTGTGGACTCATGTACATGTGGAGAAAAGTTGGACGTGTCCACGACGAGCGAGTTCCCTCACTTCCCCATACAACGTTCCTGCCTCATCGTGGACTGGTCAGTAGAGAGTTAAACCTCGGTGTGTTAAGTTGTTGCCACTTTTGTCTTCCTCGATTAGCCTATTATTTCTGACTGCCTACATCATGAGCAGCAAAATTAAAAAAATACTCACAACACTTCAGAGTTCAGTGGCTAACTGACTCCAGGTTTAAAGACTGGCTATTAAAAGTAGACGGAGACGACACGAAATGTTTCTGCAAGTACTGCAAGTGCACGATAGCTGCAAAGTTGAGTGATTTAGAAAGGCACAAAAAGACATTGAAACACAAGAAGGCTGAGGAACCACTTTCGTCACAAAGGCAACCCAAACTTCAGTTTGTGAAACCAAGTGAAAGTGTACATGAAACTGAAGCAGGCTTGTGTTTGTTCATAGCTGAACATTGCTCCTTGAGAGTAGTGGATCATTTAAGTGCGCTCTGCAAACATCATTTCTCGGGCAGTAAAGGATGTAAAGACCTAAAACTGAAAAGATCAAAGTGTAGTGCTGTTGTGTGTAATATACTTGCTCCATATTTTGCACGTGATTCAAAAAATGACATTGGAAACAGTAAATTTAGTTTACTGATAGACGAGAGCAATGACATATCTGTAACCAAGCTTCTAGGTATAGCTATTCGTTATTACTCGGAGGGAAAAAAACTTGTTGTGGTTACATTCTTGGACCTAGTTGAGTTGAGAGAATGTAATGCTGATGCAATCTGTCATGCACTGAAGGATTCTTTGAAACGTAATGGACTTGAGTTGCAGAATCTTATTGCCCTTGGCACTGATAATGCTTCAGTTATGATTGGTGTCAATAGTGGTGTTTATGCAAGGCTAAAATCTGAAATTCCTCATCTAATGTTAGTCAAATGTGTGTGTCACTCACTTCAGCTCGCTGTTTCTCATGCTGCTACCGAATGTCTACCTAGGCATTTGGACTTCTTGATCCGAGACACATATAACTGGTTTTCACATTCTGCAGTGCGCCAAACTAAATACAAGGAACTGTATGGACTAATAAACGAAGGAAAGCCTCCCTTGAAACTAATACAGATGAGCCAGACCCGATGGATGTCCATTGAATCTGCAATTCTAAGAATAGTGCAGCAGTGGACTGAGCTCAAAACCCATTTTGACTTTGCAAGAAAAAATGAGCGATGCTACACTGCAGATCTTTTGTTCTCAATGTTTAGTGACATGAGAAATTATGTGTTTCTCATATTTTTGAAACAAATTCTTAGTGAAGTTCAAAGTGTGAATAAGAAATTCGAAGCTGATGTCCAAGATCCAACAAAGTTGCTCAGTGATCTAGTGCATCTTATTGACTCCCTTAGTGCTAAAATTGTCATACCAGGTAGTAAAAAGTTAAAGGAAAGTGATTCCCTTCAGGAACACTTGGATCCCAAGCCGTATCTTGGCTATGAGTTTGAAAAAAACATGTCTGAATGCAAGTTTCCTGATGAGATCGCGAGTGATATTCGACGAAGATGCATAGAATTTGTAATAGAGCTTGTCACACAACTTCGTCAACGCTTGCCTGAGAACTTTAAAGTACTCCAGTCAATGTCATCCTTCAGTGGGAGTGAATGCCTAAAGCCAGTGAAAAATGATATATTGGACCTTGCAAAATTGTTTGTTGATGATGCAGAAATACTCACGCGCATCGATTTCCAGTGGAGAAAACTTCATACTCTCCAGTGGACACAGACATCTGACACTGTTGGACTGTGGGCAGAAATAGCGTCATGTAGGGATGCGACTGGAGAAAATCCTTTCAAAGAACTGTCTGACCTGGCCTTAACAATACTCAGTTTACCCCATTCTAATGCAGATGTGGAACGGGTTTTTAGTCAGATGGGTATTGTCAAGTCGAATATGCGTAACCGATTAGCCATCAAGAGCTTAAACGCTGTTTTGACAATCAAGTATGGACTGAGAAGGCTTGGCAAATCCTGTCATGATTATAAACTACCTGAGAGTGTCTTGAGAAAAATTGGGTCAGTGGAAGCTATATCAGACCTCATCTCAACCATCAACATCATCTCAGTCAGACCAGGGAGCAGAGACATTCACCGAGGAAGATCAAGGAGAGATCATAGAGTGGGATCAAGCAGATCTACAGTAACCCAAGTACCACAGTCATAGCTGGTGAGTGTAAAAGTGTACTTGAAATATGTGTGTAGGTCAGAATCAACGTATCGTGTGTAGAAACATTAGTTGGCGCTTTTTTTGGTGCCTTTTTCAGAATATTTAGCGCTCTTTAGCGCGTTTTTAGTAACAATCTAGCGCTATTTCGTGAATTTGAGATGGCAACTCTGGTCGGCAGGCAGACCACTGGTGTTACTCCGCCGTCTCCTTGGACGCCATTAGCAAGTTGCCTCAACTTTCGGGGACGCCAGCGTCCTCTGTCGCCATGCAGAGGGCGCCCCCTTGTATTTGAAGCTCATTTCTCTTACGGGCTCTCCACCCTGAGCCCGTGTCACACTCGTGTGACGAATCTTTCACACACACACACACACACACGCAACTTTCGTATGTTTTGGCCATGGTTTACACGCTGTCCTGGATTATGTACCTCCCTCAAGAGGTGAGTGCTGTAGCCTTGTTTGTCGTAGGTTAAGGGGGGCTGGAGGCCATAATGAGGTGGAATAGTCAGGATATCTAAGTGGCGGTGGTTGCTGTGGGCCAGTAAACAAAATGCATTCCCAGTATTCCTTAGATATTTCTGTATACCATTTATTCCTAGGCCATGTGAAACAGTGGATGTGTCACGCATTTAGTTAACGTAGTATCTGAAGCTACTGTAGGGGGTGGTGGTGGTGGTTTGTAGGGGGAATGGAGGGGAGGGATGACGTAAGGGGGAGGGACGGATGGAGGGGGAGGAAGCGGTGGAGGGAAGGAGAAAGACGAGAAGTGGAAGGGAAGGAAATAAAAGGCGGAAACAAGGGATGTGAAGGGAGGGAGGTGGTGGTGGTGGTGGAGAGGGGGGCGGGGTGGAGCAAACAAGGGGTGTGAGGTGGTGGTGGTGGTGGTGGTGGTGGTAATGGTGGTAGTTTATGGTGGTTGGTGGTAGTGGTAATTGCAGTGGTGAAATAATCCTGAGATCATTCAGTCATTATTATCGGTGTAACCATCATCATCACCCTATTGATAGGGTGTGTGTGTGTGTGTCGAATATTCTAGAAACTAAGAGAGAGAGAGAGAACGAACGAGAGAGGGGGGGATGGAGGGGAGAGAGGAGGAGAGGGGGGGGAGGAGGTAAGGAGCGATGAAGGTGGAAGGATGATGGATGGAGGAAGCATGTTTTTCAAGGAGGAAGGAAGGAAGGAAGATTGATAACAAGAGATGGAGAGATAAGCAGAGAGGAAGGAAAGAAAAGGTAAGAGAGAGGTGGAGGAAACAGGGGGAGGAGGGGAGAACTAACGGGGGTAGAGGGAAGGGAGGAGGACTGGAGGAAGAGTGCTTTTCAGGGAGGAGGAAGAAGTGGAAGGAAGACAAAGGAGAAGGAAGGAAGGAGAGAGAGGGGTGGAGGAAAGAGGGGGTGTGTAGGGAGGGAGGTGGTGGAGGAAACTAGTGGAGGGAGGGAGGGAATGTGGGGGCTATTTCTTCTACTGATAAAGCAGATCTCTTTGCTCAGACTTTCTCCTCCAATTCCACCTTAGATGATTCCGGTGCTATTCCTCCATCACTTCCCCCCTCTGACTTCCTTATGACTGGCATTAAAATTTCTTCAACAGATGTATTTTCTGCCATTACTGGCCTCAATACTAAAAAGGCATACGGTCCTGATGGAGTCCCTCCTGTTGTTCTCAAAAACTGTGCTTATGTGCTTACACCCTGCCTAGGTAAACTCTTTCGCCTTTGTCTCTCAACTTGTACCTTTCCTTCTTGCTGGAAGTTTGCTTTCATTCAGCCAGTCCCAAAGAAGGGTGACCATTCCCAACCCTCTAACTATCGTCCAATTGCTTTAACATCCTGCGTATCAAAAGTTTTCGAGTCAATTCTTAACAGAAAAATTTTAAAGCACCTTTCCTGTCACAACCTTCTTTCCGATCGTCAGTATGGGTTCCGTCAGGGACGCTCCACTGGCGATCTTCTCACCTACCTTTCTGACTCATGGTCATCCTCCTTTCAGAACTATGGCGAAAGCTTTGCCATTGCACTTGACATCTCAAAGGCTTTCGATCGAGTCTGGCATAAATCTTTAATTTCCAAACTGCCCTCCTACGGTTTCTATCCTTCTATCTGTGCCTTCATCTCTAGCTTCCTTTCTGGTCGTTCTATAGCCGCTGTTGTAGACGGCCATCGTTCCTCTCCTAGACCTATCAACAGTGGTGTTCCTCAGGGTTCTGTCCTATCACCTACTCTCTTCCTTTTATTCATCAATGACCTTCTAAGCTGTACATCTAACCCTATCCACTCATATGCTGATGATTCCACCCTTCACCTTTCCATTCGGTTCCCGCAACGTCCATCTCAGCAGTT
>JAGKTI010026895.1:0-13432 GCA_018397915.1 Birgus latro | reverse complement strand
AATGTCTGACTTGGCTCGTATCTCTGATTGGGGTAAAAATAATCTTGTTATTTTTAATGCATCAAAAACTCAGTTCTTACACTTATCAACTCGACAAAATCTTCCTCAGGATTACCCACTAATGTTTAATAATGAACAGTTATGTCCTGCATCATCCTTGAACATGCTTGGGGTTTCATTCTCTCGGGATTTATCTTGGAAAGAACATATTACATCTCTTGTGAAATCTGCTTCCAAGAGATTAGGTGTGCTAAGCCGATTCCGAACTTTCTTTACCCCTGCACAGTTGTTGACCTTGTACACGGGTTTTATTCGCCCGTGCATGGAGTACGACTCTCGTGTGGGGAGGCTCCCCACATGCAGCTCTTCTCAATAGAGTGGAGTCAAAGGCTTTTCGTCTCATTAACTCTCCTCCTCTTACTGATTCCCTTCAACCTTTGTCTCTTTGCCGCACTGTTGCATCTTTATCTCTCTTCTATCGCTACTTCAACGGTCACTTTTCCTCTGAACTGTCTGTTTGCATCACTCCACCTCTACGACAGGCACATAGTACCCGTCTAGCAACAAACTCTCATCCCTTTTCTGTCCAACTCTCTAATGCAAGAGTTAACCGTTACTCCCAGTTCTTCCTTTATGCACCAGGTCAACTCAGGAACTGTCTTCCTCTGTCTGTATTTCCTACTTCCTATGATCTCCAGTCTTTCAAACGCAGTGTGTCCAGGCATTTCGAAATGAACGGATCTTGAATTTGGCTCTCTTTTGTATTGTTTTTGCTTTTTCTTGGAAGGAACAGTATGCAGGCCTGTGGCCTTTGGTTCCTTCTTCCTTGCATAAAAAAAAAAATATGCCAGCTGTTTCTCTTGACGGTGCCACAGACACCGGTGTCGTGCACTTGGAGGTACCGAGCGAGAAGGAGGCTACGTACCAGTTGTGCAGGTAGAGCACGTGACCATGATGAAGGTACTCCTCTATCATTGTTTTTACCATGGCCCCAGAGAGTCCAATACTTCGATCTCCCATTATGTCTGTCTGTGCACCAGTGTACAAAACTATGTCTTGCACATAACCAGTCCAACAGTCACACTTAACAAAGATCTTGAACCCAAAACGGTGTCTTTTCCTGGGTATGTACTGGCGAAAAGAAATATTGCCTCTCCACAACACGAGACTCTCATCTATGACAGGGGCTCTATAAGGATAGAAGGATGAGTGGAACTTTTCCTGTAGGTAACCAAATACCAGACTTATTCTCCTCATTCTGTCCGTGTTTTTAGCATTAGTAGGATCGTCTGCGTCATAAAGTGGAGGTGGCTCAGAATGTACTGAAATCTATTACGGCTCATTACCTTCCCAAAGAAAGGTGTGTTTGTTGCAGGGTCCATAGTCCAATAGGCCGGAATTTGTCTTTTCCGTACAATACCCATCAAAAGAACCAGGGCTAAAAAGATGAACATCTCAGCCATGGAAACTGGGTAATCACACTGGAGGGAGTGCCTGCTTCTTGCTCCCCCATGCTCACTTTCACGGCGCTGGCTGCTTGCAAATAAATTCGTCTGCTCCACAGTGAGACACACAAACTCCTCCCCAAAGAACAGGTGGTAGAAGTCCACCCTGGTGGAGCCTGCATGACTTCCAGGAGCCCTGCAGCCAGACTGCCACACCTCAGTGAAGAGGTGAATGATGGGAGTGAAATCACTCCCATCTTCCCAGTTCCAAGACACACTACCGTCGCCATCCTCGTCCCCATCGTCGCCTTCGTCAGGGTGGGGAGGAGAGGGTGGTGGGGGAGGTTGGGGAGGTGGAGAGCAGCGCCCTTCCCCACTCTCGCTCCTCTTACCTCGGCCTTTTCCCTTCCCCTCTCCCTTCCCCTTCCTGCCCTTTCCAACATCAAGGGGCTGTGGGGAGGAAAGTGAGGGAATATTGCAGGGCGAAAGATGTACTAGGGAGCGGCTCTTCCTCATCTCCTCGGCGCCCAGGTACACCACGAGCTCGTGCCGCCACCCTTCCGCCACCACTTTCCCTTTCACCACGGACTCCTGCCACACCACTTTCTTTCACCGCTCTTTCCTGCCACACCATTCCCGCCCTCCCCATACAAAACACAAAGCTCATACCTGCTTCTCCTCCTCGCCAGCCCTTTAGGTCTCCGACGCCATATCCTCTCCTTGCCAAACCACGAGGTAGCACCACGTCCCACGGCTCCATCCTCGTCCTCGTCGTCCTCCTCCTCCTCGCTCTCGCCCTCCCTTTCCTCTAGGGGCTCGAGAGAGGTGCGTGCACATGTTGGTGGTTCTCTAGCCTCCCGATACGTGACAGAGCGCTGCTTCCTGGGATACGGTACTGTCAGGACTGTAAAGTATTGTAAATAATAGCTAGGAGCACAGATAAAATCTAGATTTTGAGCCAGGCCCATAGAGTAGGAAACAATGCAGCATTCACAAATCAGCACTCCCTTCTCACCAGGGCAGGCAGGAAACACCATTGCACTTTTCCCTGCGTGGGAAGCTGAATAGGAAGAATACACATACATATAGGAAGAATACACATACACATACAAACTTCCAATCCACGTGACAAAACACTCCTACACAAGAGAGAGAAATTATAAATCAGAACTGAGAAAGAGATGAAAGAGAGTGGATCTCGGGTGAGAAGGGGTTAGGAGGCTGGAGAGAAGAGAGCAAGTAGGGGGAGTCTAGAGAGAGAAGCTGTGAGAGTTAGCTAGCATAAAACACTAAGTGTTAATCGGGTGTTTTCCCTTTGAAGATAGTAAAACTACTGTGGTGCCGCGGAAGTTAGCACTATGGAGTAATTTAAATTATCACACCGATGTGACCACCAGTGTACGGTCTGGTAATAGGCTAAATGAATTTAATTCGGTGTTTTCTGTTTACTGCCAGAGTAGATATCCTAGAGTTATTAAAAAGGCCTCGTTAATTTGATCAACACCTAGAAGAAACACCAACAGATAATGATTGTAATAATTTGGTATGCTGCCACCACCCAGCGGTTGCCGGAAAAAAAAAAAGTATTGAAGATATAGTCCCGTACGATGGAAGAAGGGACAATGAGGCCCACGGCAGTAACAGGGTAGCGTGAGTACAATATATGAGAGCGTGGATTTTATAGATGAAACATGCCTTGCGGGCCACTCGATCTCATGGATTACTCCCCAGAGGATTTATACCAAACACATACGAAAAGTATACTTGTCTATATTGCTAACCTAAAATTACACAGAATGAATAGAACATCAGACATGACTTAATTACTTTAGTCTCCGACACCACCAGAATATCTGTGAGAATGGAAGCTCTCTTCTCCACAGTACAAAGAAATTATTCAAGAGTATACCACTACAGAAGTACCATGGGCTTTACACTCAACAAAATGTTGATTAATCTGCTCACAGAAGTACTACTCGCCCGATACAAAACACACGTACATAAAGAATTTACTCAACACGATCTCTTAACACGTCACGAGGTACTCTTGTCATAGAAAATTACAACCACAGGAGAAACTCACACAAACCACGGTCTCAAAAGGACTCGCAGTAATACCCAGTTTACAACGTGTACACAGTTACTCTACTTTTAAAGAAAACTTCCCTTTTTTCCATGGGTTTGCACAACATAACATACAGTATCTATGTAATAATCAGATGCCCAAGATTAATTTAATATGTAGACTCAGCGCTCGCAGCACTCTGCATGATGAAGTAATACAACACTCCGCTTCTCACTCACTTATAACCAAAATATTACACTTCATGAATAAAAGGCTAACTAAGTGGACCATACGACAACTTTTATCGACACTGTAAATTAGAAGGGACTAAGTGGAAACGTGTAAGGGCTTTGGCACTAGAGACTGCGAGACACAACGCAGTCGACGGGCAGATTCCGAGATGCCACACCAAATCTGTGGATCCGTCCTCCATGAGGTTCAACTCAGAAGTCATATAATAGCATTGATAAATATTATAAGACAACTTACTTTATATATAGTTAGAATGACAACTAATTATTGTGACGTATGGGGGAGAAATACCGTGAATTACTCGGGTCCATACCTGTGGATCCGACCTCCATGAGGCTCAGCTCAGAAGTGACGCATAGTGGGCAGGACGCCCCGCAAAAAACCGCAACGTTCTTACTACCCGTTCTGACTTCGACCAATTACTCTACAGTCAACTTGTTATACCATCGTCCACGAATTTAGCAACAAGGAGTTTACACAGTCCTTTACTGAGACAAAATGACTTATGATGATTTAAATTTTGTGGCAATAACATAAGTCTAACAATTTAAAACGATGCCCAAAGTCACACATTGACATAATTTCTCTCTGTTCGCGTTGGTACTGGCCTACGTGATCTGGTGACTGTGTAAAATAAATTAATTTCGCGGTTAACAATGACAATAATCAATAATCAGACTTTACCTAAGTTCTTAAACATTATTATTTAGTACAACAAGATGATAAACACAAACTCAACTACAAAATTCTGAATTCCAGGTGTAAATACGACTCATCGCGAATTTTAATCTCGAATCAACTTTCTTTTCCTCTTTATCGAAACCAGACACGAATTTGCGTGTCCAATTCGCTCCTCACGGTCCACATATTAACTATAATACTCCCCTACTACCCTTTAACTAAAATCAAGCCCAAAAATGAATTACAAGGTCCACTTCCCATACATTACATCATCTTAACAGGGTCCAGAATTACACTTACATCATACATAACCTAACGTAAATTCCATACATATTATACTTACACTATACTTATAATAACTTATATTACTATTATACTACTTATATTATACTTATGTGATAGACTAGAAATTTCAGCATTACACTACAATCAACCCCAGACTCATCTTTAACTTCTCCCGTGATCGATCACAAGTAAACTGAGGTTATCTCCTCACAAATCTACTCACGATTTACCACAGCTCATCCACTACTACTATATAATCAATTACAAGATTGACAGTACCTCCTCATCACTGCTGCTAGTTTCGTCCTCCAGAAGTACATAATCCTTATCCGCCACATCGTTATCGAGTGGGGAATCACTGTCGCCTGTGAAGGCGTCCAGGGCGGCTTGAATTTCAGCATCAAAGAGACCTCGGCGTGCAATGTCTGTCCTGGGTCACTGCTAACAGGTGAGTGACCAAGACAAGGCCGTGCATGGGTCGCGCGGGGTAAGCGAGTGGGCGGGTAGAGCAAGGTGTCCCACGCCTACGTACGAAAATTCACGCGCGAGATTTGAAAAATGTGCAATTGGTGGACCTCGTAATTGCAGGACGTATGGGTACGTCATGGGGTGTCACCGTAACAAAACGTGGTGATGTACCCATACATCAACGGGATGCCTTGCGTTAAGAAAGGTTAATCCCACCAGATTTATTTTAGGTCAATCTTAACTTATACACCATCCATGATGAATGAGCCAATGACAATCAAACTAAAAGAAGAAGTAGTGAAAAACTGAATTTCTATTGGCTACAACCACAGCAGCAGTATAAAGCAGAATACCAGACTGGGGTGGGTGCGGCAGTGAATTTTAGTTTACACATGATTATGTGCTACGTGGAGAGAGACAGACAGACATACAGACAGACAGAGAGAAATACGAAACCACAAAGAAAAATATATATAAAAAAAACGATAGTATCACGAGTGTGGGAAAGTGTGTGTTTTGGGGACACTCACGTCAGATTTCTAGTTTTCATTGGCGCATCCATTTCACCATTTTTCTTCCAGCAGCCAATAAAAATACAGGGTTAATTTCCGAATATACAGATAGTATGGACGCCATTGCCACTTTTATGGTAAGTGCTATGCAAATGTGTGGTATATTTCATCATAATTTTGTAGGTTATTACGCAAAATCGCTGTACTTCCTTAGCACCAGTCGAGCAGGGCAGTACTCCCGAGGTGGATGGAAAGCTGATGACAGGGAGAGCTGGAGCTCCCGTTTCGTCAGCCCTCTGGACTTGTTCCTGACCATCTCCCTTTGCTGGACTTTTTCAGTGTTTCAGTAACACGGAGAGTAGGCCAGCATGCTCTCCAATACAAGTTTCTCTGTCTAAACCAATCTACATGCACAGAACATAATAGACTACCTTTTCAAAATTAAAAAAAAAATGGCGTTTTTTAAGCATGCCTCGGAGTCCCCAGGGGGGGAGACCATAAATGACCCCACCATCCGCCCCTCTCCCAGTGATGACTCAGCATGCCTGGAACCACTGTCTGACTCACTTTTTCTTCATTTCTGCAACATTCACGGCCTTTCTTCTAACTTTCTGTGGAACACCACCTCTCCTCATCTAAACCTCATCTTCTTCTCTTAACAGAGACTCACCTGTCTGAGGCAACTGACAGCAAATCCTTTTCTGTATCCCCCTACTTTCTCTATTCCCATTTCAAAGCCAAAGGCGGCTGTTGCTTTTGTGTTCCTGAACTTGATTCTTCCGAATTCTCTAGTCTCTGGCTTCGGCCTTCTTGACATTCTTTGACTGAATATATCTGCACTGGTTACTTATCTCCTAAATCCACTGTCAAAAATTCTTCGACTATCTTACTTCTACGATGGAGCATATTCTATTCATTTCTCCTTTCTCTGAAATCTCCATTCTAGGAGATTTCAATGTTCACCACCACTTTTGGCTCTCCTCTCCTTTCACTGATCCACCTGGTGAACAAGCCTACACCTCTCCTATCCTTAATGACCTAGAGTAATGACCTAGAGCAGCTTGTACAGCACCCTACCCGTATCTCTGAGCGGTGGCTCGATTGGTAGAGAGTTGGCTTGCAGTCCTAACGGACCCAGGTTCAAATCCTCGTAGGGGCAGGGAACAGTTTGAGGATTTGAACTTCGTTAAATTAAGCTTTACCGATCTACCAGAAGACCCGCCGACATGTCATAAAATTACCCCCGCTAATATCAATACACCAGTCCTGTATGAGACAGCCCTAGCATGTATTCAATATGGACGGTGGGTGTTAGCGCCGAAGTGGTGACATGTAGAGGTGTATGGTATGTAGGAGGACTGCTGGGCATTGACAGCAGGCTGTGAAGCCTATGCCCAGAGTCGAACACATAAAAAAAAAAAAAAAAAAACTTGGAAAGAGCTCCAACATACTTGACCTCTTCCTTACAAGTCCTTCTGCTTACACTGTTAATCTTTTCTTTCCGTTGGGCTCCTCCGATCATTACCTTATTACCTCGACCTGTCCTATCGCTCTGGTGCAACCTGTGGACCCTCCAATGAAACTTCGTCTGTGGCACTTTGGAGCTGCGGATTGAGAGGCCCTCAGGCAGTACTTCTTTGATTTTCCCTGGAATGATTATTGCTTCCATGGCCGGGAGCCATCTGCATGTGTCTTACGCGTTACGGAGGTTATTCTCTCGGGTATGGTAGCATACATAACTTTCTCATATCCTTTCTCTAATGCAAGAAAGCTTTGGTTTAATCATGCTTGTTCTAATGCTGTCCGCATTAAGGATAGGGCCTATAAAAGGTACCAGAGCCAACCCACCCCTGATCACATCTTTCTTATGTTTCTGCCCGGATTCGCACTAAATCTGTTCTTCGCTCTGCAAAAAATAATTTCACCCACACTAAATATTCTCAACTCTCCAACTCAGATTCTTCCCGCTCCCTCTGGCACCTTACCAAAAACCTTTCTAACAATTTTACATCATGCTTCCCCCTCTTTTCTACTCTGATGACTCTCCAGCTATTTCTTCTACTGATAAAGCAAATCTCTTCACTCAGACTTTCTCCTCCAATTCCACCTTAGACGATTCTGGTGCTGTTCCTTCATCAATTCCCCCCTCTAACCTTCATAAGGCTGACATTAAAATGTATTCAGATGATGTATTTTCTGCCATCACTGACCTCAATACTAACAAGGCATATGGGCCTGATGGAGTCCCTCCTGTTGTCCTCAAGAACTCTGCTTCTGTGCTTACACCCTGCCTAGGTAAACTCTTTCACCTTTCTCTGTCAACTTGTACCTTTCTTTCTTGCTGGAAGTATGCTCTCATTCAGCCAGTCCCAAAGAAAGGTGACCATTCCCAACCCTCTAACTGTCATCCAATTGTTTTAACATCCTGTGTCTCAAAAGTAGTCGAGTCTATTCTTAACAGAAACATTTTAAAGCATCTTTCCTATCACAACCTTCTTTCTGATCGTCAGTATGGGTTCCGTCAGGGTCGCTCCACTGGTGATCTTCTCACCTACCTTTCAGACTCCTGGTCGTCCTCCTTTCGGGACTTTGCCGAAAGCTTTGCTATTGCACTTGACATCTCAAAGGCTTTCGATCGAGTCTGGCATAAATCTTTAATTTCCAAACATCCCTCTTACGATTTCTATCCTTCTGTTTGTGCATTCATCTCTAGCTTACTTTCTGGTCGTTCTATAGCTGCTGTTGTAGACGGCCATCGTTGTTCTCCTAGATCTATCAACAGTGGTGTTCCTCAGGGCTCTATCCTATCACCAGCTCTCATCATATTATTCATCAGTGTCCTTCTAAGCTGTACATCTTACCCTATCCACTCGTACGCTGATGATTCCACCCTTCACCTTTCCATTCGGTTCCCGCAACGTCCATCTCAGCAGTTACTTCAACAAAAAAAGGATGAGGCTATGACACACCAAATGTCTGACTTTGCTCATATCTCTGACTGGGATAAAAATAATCTTGTTGTTTTTAATGCATCAAAGACTCAGTTCTTACACCTGTCAACCCGACAAAATCTTCCACAGGAGTACCCACTGATGTTTAAAATGTCCAGCTCAATCCTTCATCATCCTTGAACATGCTTGTTGTTTCATTCACTCGGGATTTGTCTTGGAAAGAACATATTACATCTCTTGTGAAATCTGTTTCCAAGAGATTAGATGTGCTAAGCCGACTCCGAACCTTCTTTACCCCTGCACAGTTTTTGACTTTATACACGGGTTTTATTCGCCCCTGTTTAGAGTACAACTCTCATGTGTGGGGAGACTCCCCACATACAGCTCTTCTCAATAGGGTGGATTCAAAGGCTTTTCGTCTCATTGTTGGTCACAGTCTCTTGATGATGTAATGAAAGTCCTGGAGTAGCTATTTTCGGCCTTTAATTGCGGAGCACGGGGACAGTACTTTGCCCCTATGAAAGTTAACACTGAACTGACTGGTACATCTGCTTCTAAATGGTTGTTCGAGCCTGGGAGCGGCTGATTAGGTCAGCAGTTTCAGTGGGGGCACATAGTAGGGGGGGGGGGAGGCATATATACATACATATAACGGGAATGGTACAATACTCCCCCGGGTAGCTGAGATTGTGCTTCCTGACACTAGAGAGGAGTTATATGGGGTCGTGCATATGACTAAGGTAGGTGGGAGGTTTGTACAAGGGGGAAGTATGAGACAGTGGATGGAGGGAGAAATTATGATACAGAGGATGGTAGGGAGGAATTATATAGGGATCGGAGGTAGGAATTATGAAATAGGGTTGGGAGGGTTGAATTATGACACGGGTTGGAGGGCGGACATGGCCATGTCAGGGGGATGTAGGCTAGGGATATACATTGTTACAATGGAAGGTATATTGATATAAAATACACAAGGAGGCATGTTGATATATGATGCACTAGGAGGATGCAGGTCCTTATATCTATATAAGTATAAAACTCTCTTCTAAATAGGTTGCACATGTCTTTCCATTTTTTTTTTTTTTTGTGTGTGTTAGTTTCTATATGTCACACATTACTGTATCATAGATATGCCAACATTTGCTGGTGGTACTTTTTCTGTCCACAGTTTGTTACTTATCAGGTGGCATTGGTAGTCACTGAATGCGAGGGCACTAAGTATGGGTAGTTTCAACGTCTTGTGGAGGGTGTGCTATGCCAGTCGCGACTCTGATTTTCTGCAGTCTGTGTTCCATTTTCCGGACACAACAGTGCACTGCACAGAGGACGAGGAGAAAACCTATGAAAAACGATAATCACAGGGGGAAACACAACTGTTGGATAAACCCATGAACGGCTGAAGGCCAGTGAAAATTGATCCATAATGAAGTCACTGTCATTGAGGAATGTTAGCATACGCATGTTGGGGGAGGTGATTGTAATGTTAGCAGATGGCAGGTTGAAAGGCATGTCAATTGGTTGGAAGATGTCATGAGAGTGTTTACGGACTGATTGGTGATAGCGAGTGGTGTAAGTGATGACTGACTCTAATTTGACGGTACAATAGTCCGGTGCATTGTAAAGATCACCAGCATGTACAGAGCGGACCGAAGTACCAGGACACATGATGGTGACAGAGATGGAAACAGCAAAGAAAAAGCACTGGACGTGGTTGAGGTGAGCATGGTGGACTGGAAGGACAGGATCTGGAACAAAAGAGCAGGCCGAGTATATGGAATGGTTGTGAACTAAAGCAGACGCACTGGGTGTAGTGCCGCTGGGGAAGATAGCGAAAAGGTGGGCAGCACACAGAGATGAGAGGTAGGGATGAGGGAGGAACATTTCTGGAGGTCGGTGGTAGAAAGGAAGGCAACTGAAAGATGGTCATGTGACAGGAGGAAATATTCTGAAGGAACAGAGACTTGCAATAAGGAGTTGTTGTATTGGAAGGGGAAGGGAATGATGTGGAAAAAGGTTGAAGGTGATGGCAGAACGTAGAGGGATATGGACGACGACGTATTTGGTGAGAAGAGTGGCCTCGAGAACTGGATAGTAATATTCGAGAGAGGAGTAGGGGAGTACTGGGGATAGACCGAAAGTAGAGTGAGCCCATTCTAATACAAAGCGGAGAGCTGAGATATGTACTAAGTCCGCAGTGACACGTCCATTAATAGCATCGACTAGGATACGAACCAAGGTAGTGACCTGAAACAGTAGAGAGTCAGTGGCTAGCTGGAGATTATCCATGTTGAGTTTGAGATAGAAGAACTGAGAAATAACCTTGAGATTTGAGAGGTGTTGTTTTAAGATGTCGGTGAAGTTGTTCATAGTGTAAGTTGCTTCATTTTGGCGGGCTGTAATCTTACGTAACATAGCGTGATGGACCTTGATGACTCGGCGTTGAATTTCTAGGGCTGAAGCTAAATGAGGTAGGTCTTATTTGAAGCCAGAAAGGTCACAGGTTGTAGCAACGCCAAACAAGCCACTTAGAATCTCACCTCCGAGGTCAAAGAGACCTCGTTTCATACGAGAACGACCTACGGGTGTCTGAATGGAGAATATGGTATTGAGCTCAGTGAATTTGCCAGTTATGTATTGCAACTGCCAGGAGAGTGGGAGGAAAAGATTATATAAATACTGATTTGGGTTGTGTTTCCCAATGAGGGCTGTGAGGTTGGTCTTAATTTTGTGGAGTTGGTGCGTGTAGGCAGGCAGGGCAATGGCTACGTTGGCCAGGGGCGCAAGATCGTAGCGCAGGGAGACTACATCTTCGATGAGCATTACCTCGCCTCATGAGCAGACCAAAGCCCTGGGACGTACTCCACCATCGCCCTCACCTGACCCGGACCCTAGGAGGGTCAGCACTGCCAGCAGGCAGACCGCTAACATCGTACCTAGAAAATTAGGCTAGAATTAATGGGAGTGTACCTGGAGAGGTTGACGGGCGGAACGCAGTTTGGATCGATATTGATTGGTCGATGAATGAGTAGGCATAGGTGGAGATGAAGGAGACTGATGGATAGGTGGAGATGGGGTAAACTGAGGGATTTGTGGAGTAGGAGGGAGAGCAGTAGGTTGTGCAAGTGATTCTACCAACACTAGGCCTCTTGGGGCACGCTTTAGATCGTCAGCATGGACCCACTTGGTGTCTGTAGTGGAGAGGTCTTGGATGTGAATTTTTTTTAGCTTGTTTGTTTAGTACGCGGTGGGGGCCGGTAAATTTGTCATCCAATTTAGAGGTGCACATATGGGAATGAGCAAGGACTAGATCACAGACGTTGATAGTGGTATCAGAGGCAGATTTGTGTTGATGTTGTATCATGTCCTCCTTAGATGAAGAGAGATTGGATGTTACATGCTGATGGATTGTTTGGAAGTTGGCCAGTTGTACTTTGGCATAATCATCCATGTTATAGATGGGGTCTGGCTTTGAGGGTAACAGGGTTTATGGGAGGTGTTTGTCAAAACCAAAGAGGAAAAAGGAGGGTGATTCGCCAATGGAAGTGTTAATGGAGCTATTGATTGAAGATGCCACGTGGGGAATCCAGTCACCCTATAACGAACTATGGGAGCCTCGGTGTATGAGGCACTCTAAGATTTTTCTATTGTGGCGCTCTACAAGGCCATTGGAAGCTTGATGGTTAGGCACGACATTGCATTTATTAATTTTAAAGCAGCAACAGATCTCATCCAGGAAACTATTGTCGAACTCAGTACTGTTGTCAGTGAGGATGGCATGTGGTGTACCGAAGAGGCAAATTACGTGATCTACGAAGGCACGTGGAACACTCTTCGCGGTCTTATCTGAAAGGGGTACCAGGACACAGTAGTGTGAGAAGTGGTCGACTGCTACAAACAAATACTCTGCGCCTGATTCCGTAAGAGGGAGTTTTAGAAGATCGATGGAGACTGTTTCCCATGGTCTTGATGGGTTTGGGTATTGTAAGAGCAGTGCAGATAAGCCAGTGGAACCATTGTGGCGGTGGCACGAGATGCAAGAGTCACAGTGCACATTGATATCACAATGCATGGTTGGCCAATAGTACTCGAGACGTGCTTGGCTCAAGCATCGGTCTTTACCTGGATGGGATGCGTGAGATGTATCATGAACGATGTGAAGGACTGCAGATACTGTATTAGGTCAGTAGAGACAATGAGTTGGTGTACTTCTCTGTTTGGCAAATCCTTCCCTGTAAGGAATGTTTTTCTGTATAAGAGACCATCTTTTAGTATGAACTCATCTAATGGTACTTGCAGAGTAGGTAAGGTCGAGGCATCTCCTGATTTGAGGAAGTAAACTACTGGGGACCATATGGAATCTTTGCACTGAGAGTTTTGAACATCCTCTGATGTTAGGGTTGTGCTGTCAGTGGCTTTGGACTGCAGGGACATGACAGGTGCAGCTACATGACGTGAGAGTGTGTCTGCGACTACATTCGATTTTCCTGGGACATACTGAAAAGTGGGATTGAAGTCCTGGATGGTGATGGACGATCTAGCTAACCTACCGATGAGGTTGCGTCCCTTAAACAAATCACATAGATGGAGGTGGTCTGTCTGGATATGCACTGGATAACCATATACTATGTCTTTGAAATGTTTCAAGGACCAAACTACTGCCAAAGCTTCTAAATCGGTGACACTGTAATTACGTTCAGCAGTGGTAAGGGCGCGACTAGTATACACTATTACGTGCTTAAACCCGCCGAGTCCCATCGACGTACGGTGTACGTC
>JAGKTI010026894.1:0-13432 GCA_018397915.1 Birgus latro | reverse complement strand
TTTTTTCACCAGATAGTCACTGCCTGCAGTACCAGATGCACTACAAATCCCACATGTTTCTCGCGTCACCCACTAGCAAGATTTTATGCATTCCACCTTTCCTTCTTGTTACCTTCATCCTTGAGTCCGATTTACAGTCAGCCACTGCACATATAAAGGCGGCGTCACACTAGACCAAAAGTGGCTAACATGAGACCAGCGTTTGTGAGGCAAAACGGCTAGCAGAGTCGAGTGTCTATCACACTCATATGTTCTTGCCAGCCGAAACAGCTAACAGTGTCGTCTGCCTTGGCGCCCCATCGGCATTTGTAAACAAACAACCACGGAGTACCCACTCCCTTTTCCTTAGTTTCTGTAACCACTTCACACACTCTAGCAACTCCAGAGCCACAAAGCAGTCTACTAGAGTTTTCCTTGCTGCAGAATCCATATCGAAATCTGACTTCTACTTGTTGTTTGGAGACAAAGCAGACGGTCTCTGCGGCTGGTCACCCGAGTGTCCGAATATTTATTTCAGGTTACAAGAAAAAAAATAAAACAAGAATTAAACTGTATTTACTTAACAAACTTAGATAAAGTTTCCTTTTATGAATAACAGAATATTTTCTCACCGATTACAAAATTAATATAGGCTCATTTGAGTTCCAATCCCACCAACAAGTTGTGAGAGAAAATTGTTATCCATTTCGCCTCCCAAGCGAAATCTTGCTCACCGTGAGTCAATTTGGCTAGCGACTCGCAAAACTGGCTCGCATGTTAGCCACTTTTGTCCCAGTGTGACGGCAGCTTAAAGTGTGTCATATTGAATGTTGACAAAGTCTGTTGACAAACGCTCATACGCCAGGCAACTTGGAGCTCTGGAGCCGAGACTGCATTTTTAATCTTTCTACAGCTGATAAATCTACTAATTTGACTTGACAGCAATATCCATGGGTTTACGATGGTGTGAGTTCATATAAAGACGAATACTAATATAGCGTAGTCGTACTGATTGTTATTTACCCTATAAATAACAGATTCCTGCAGTGGTTATATCATCATCATCAACATCCAGACCTCCTTTCCCACCCTAGGGCAGGGTGAGGAGTAGCAATGTCCAGAGAGCCCAAATTTGCCCAGTCCAACAGGCCACGCTTCCATTCACTCATCATTCAAGCCCCCGGAATCCTGGCATAAGCCAAACATTCACCACGTCCTGTACCTTCACATGAACTTATCCGATAGAGCCAATCCGGACGCTGCCATGTTAAAAAGGGGTGCCAAATCCCTGATTATGCACTTTTCCTCACAACATTCATCCAGCCAGCTCAATTTCTTGTCAGTTCCCTAGCCTCACCGAAATCCAAACCTCTCTTCCTCACACACCCATCCACCATACCTCTCCACCTTCTCCTTGGCCTACCTTGCCTCCTCCCTCCTTCAAATTCGCTCAGATATACCTTTTTCTTCACTATTGTTATCCATTGTCTCCAAATGATGGTTATAATGGTCAGTATTTGTGAAATGTAAGCAGTTTTAAGCCTATTATCTCTATACAATAAAACTTAAACATATATAACTATTGTTTGCTTCTAAGATAGTAAAAAGTTTCTGCTTATATAAGGTGAGAGATGAATCATAGACCTTTTTTGTCGAGTTTGTTCCTTTGCCTCTGCAGTCTCTGTCCTTGGGTATCGTAGTCTCCTTGATGAAAATCGTTTTCTTTTTTTCTTTTAATAACTTTGGTGGTGACCACTGGGAGTATCTGAATAAAACTATAAATCAAGAAATTTTCGTACATATGTGTAAAATCGACAAATCTTCATCCCTTGACATACATACCCATCACCACAAAACATTCGAACATCACAAAGTATTATGTCACCCCATTCTTAGGCGCAAGGCTCACTTTAACCCGCCGAGTCATATCGACGTACGATGCACGTCGGTACTTTTTTCCGCAGACAAACCCAACGACGTGCATCGTACGTCACGCAGTTGCAAGGCCCATTGTTTGCACTTTTTCAACATTCGCGGGTGATTTTTGGTAGGCATATGTTGGAGACCTTCCTCTACCTGCTGTCAAGCGGGGATACTGCCTGGACCCACCTAACCCCCCTTCCCCCTCCCCCCCACTCTGGGCAATTCACCTGTTAGCAGTAACCTAGCCAGTAAAGGTATGTTGCCCCACGGTCTCTCCAATGACGAAATTCACGGTGAAAGTGATTCCTGAGGTGAAGGACAAAGAAACAAAGAAGCTAGAGGTAGAAACAAACAGAAGTGATGAGGTGGTAATATCGTAAAGGAAGGTGCCATATACTGGGGTTTTGGGTGAGTGAACATTGCTTATAAATGCCTATATTATTGTGTGAAAACCAATATAGACTTGTAATACACATAAATTCGTACCAAATAAATTAAATAAATACGTAATTTAAAGTGGGTTGAATTAGTTAACCCTTCCATAGTTCGTTTTCTTTAGCCAAGTACCCTGAAAAAGAAGGAGAATGTAAGGTTGATTGACACCTGTATCAACATTTTTTTACCTCAGGATCGTGATTTCTCTATGAATTTTCGAGGTTTTCACCAAAAGCGAAGGTTTCAGCCAAAAAACAAAAAGTCAAAAATCGGTCGGGATCTGGGAGTAGGATGGGTAAAAAACCGGTCAGGACTGGGCGGCTTAAATAAATGAGAAATATGTGTACATAATATAATTACTGTATGAAAAATCACCTGTATTAGAGTACTCTGCACAGACAGTAAAATAACACTGGAAATCAAAAATTCTGGTGGTATATAGTATCTGTGCATTACTGAGTGTGCTCCTATTTTTAAAGAGGCTACAGAAGATTCATCTACTCGTGTTCATAGACCAGTATCCTTTACCGGCATCAATTGAAAAGTTTCTGAGAAAAATAATTATGAGGAAAACACTGATTTTTTTTTTTTTTAACAAGGTAATAACATCACAGCAGTTTCAATTCAGAAAGCGATTATCTTGGGTCACTAACCTACCTGCATTGAGTATTTACAGCAGAATGGTGGACATAAAACAAGAAAGGCAGAGGACGGTAGCCCATGTCTTTCTGGATCTACGGAAGGCATTTGATAGGGTGTCACACAGAAGGCTGCTGTGGGCAATAAAAACTATTGGAGGTTTTAAACTCTTGAAATGGATGGAGAGGTAATTGAAGAGAAAAGGAATGAGAAGAGTTATAACGTGCAAGTATTCTCAGAGGGGGAATTTGGATAATGGGGTGCAACACCTTTTCTGTCCTCAATGACCTATAGAGCAGCTTGTGCAGCACCCTACCCGTATCCCTGACCGCCTTGGAGAGAGTTCCAACATACTTGTTCTGTTCCTTACCACAAATCCTTCTGCTTACACTATTAATCTTTTCTCTCCGTTGGACTCCTCAGATGGGACTTCGGAGCTGCGAATTGGGAGGCCGTCAGGCAGTACTTCTTTGATTTTCGCTGGAATGATTATTGCTTCCATGGTCGGGAGCCATCTGTGTGTGCCTTACGCATTACGGAGGTTATTCTCTCGGGCATGGAAGCATACATTCCTTTCTCATATCCTTTGACTAATGCAAGAAATCCTTGGTGTAATCATGCTTTTTCTAATGCTTTCCGCAACAAGGGGAGGACCTATAAAAGGTACCGGAGCCAACCCACCCCTGAATTACATCTTTCTTATGTCTCTGCTCGGAATCGTGCTAAGTCTGTTCTTCGCTCTGCTAAAAAAAATTTCATCCGCACTAAATGTTCTCAACTCTCCAACTCGAATTCTTCCCGCTACTTCTGGCACATTGCCAAAAACCTTCTAAAAACTTTATCTCATCATCTTTCCCTTAGACGATTACGGTGCTGTTCGTCCATCACTTCCCCCATGTGACTTCCTCATGGCTGACATTAAAATTTCTCAGCTGACGTATTTTCTGCCATCACTGGCCTCAGTACTAACAAGGCTTATGGGCATGATGGAGTTCCTCGTGATGTCCTCAAGAACTGTGCTTCTGTGCTTCCACCCTGCGTAGGTAAACTCTTTCGCCTCTGTCTATCAACTTGTACCTTTCCTAGTTGCTGGAAGTTTGCTCTCATTCAGTCAGTCCCAAAGAAGGGTGACCATTCCCAACCCTCTATCGTCAAATTGCTTTAACATCCTGTGTCTCAAAAGAATTCGAGTCTATTCTTAACAGAATAATTTTAATGCATCTATCCTATCACAACATTCTTTCTGATCGCCAGTATGGGTTCAGTCAGGGACGCTCCACTGGCGATCTTCTCACCTACCTTTCAGACTCCTGGTCATCCTTATTTCAGGACTTTGACGAAAGGTTTGCCATTGCACTTGACATCTAAAAGACTTTCGATCGAGTCTGGCATAAATCTGTAATTTCCAGACTGCCATCTTACGGTTTCTGTCCTATCTGTTCCTTCATCTCTAGCTTTCTTTCTGGTCGTTCTATAGCTGCTGTTGTAGACGGCCATCGTTCTTCTCCTAGATCTATGAACAGTTGTGTTCCTCAGGGCTCTGTCCTATCACCAACTCTCTTCCTTTGATTTATCAGTGACCTTCTGAGCTGTACATCTAACCCAGTCCACTCATATGCTGATGATTCCACCCTTCTCCTTTCCATTCGGTTCCCACAACGTCCATCTCAGTAGTTACTTCAACAAACAAGGGATGAGGCTATGGCACACCTAATGTCTGACTTGGCTCATATCTCTGACTAGGGTAAAAATAAACTTGTTGTTTCTAATGCGTCAAAGACTCAGTTCTTACAACTATCAACCCAACAAAATCTTCCACAGGATTACCCACTAATGTTCAATAATGTCCAGTTCGTTCCTGCATTGTTCTTGAATATGCTTGGGGCTTCATTCACTCGGGATTTATCTTGGAAAGATCATATAACATCTCTTGTGGAATCTGCTTCAAAGAGGTTAGATGTGCTCAGCCGACTCCGAACCTTCTTTACCCCTGCATAGTTGTTGACTTTATACATGGATTTTATTTACCCCTGTTTGGAAAACAACTCTCATGTGTGGTAAGGCTCCCCACATACAGCTCTTCTCAATAGGGTGGAGTCAAAGGTTTTTCGTCTCATCAACTATCCTCCTCTTACTGGCTCCCTTCAGCCTCTGTCTCTTCTCCACACTGTTTCATCTTTATCTCTTTTCTATCACTACTTCAATGGCCACTGTTCCTCTGAACTGTTTGCTTGGGATCCCTCCACCTCTGCGACGGGCACGTAGCACTCGTCTAGCAACAACCTCTCATCCCTTTTCTGTCCAACTCTCTAATGCAAGAGCTAATCGTTAATCCCAGTCCTTCATTTATGCAACTTGTCAACTCTGGAACTGTCTTCCTCTGTCTGTATTTTCTACTTCCTATGATCTCCGGTCTTTCAAACGCAGTATGTCCAGGCATTTCGAAATGAACGGATCGTGAATTTGGCTCTCTTTTGTATAGTTTTTTTTTTTTTTTCGTGGAGGGAACAGTTTGCGGGCCCATGGCCTTTGGTTCGTTCTTCCTTGCATATAAAAAAAAAAAACGGGGTTCAGTTTTTGGTCATAGTTTGTTTTTGGTATTGGTAAATCACATGCCAGTGGGTTTAAGGAGTTAAATGAATGTTTGCAGGTGATACAAGAGCTGTGAAATATATCCAATATGAGCAAAGCTGTAAAGAGGTGTAATTTGATTTGGACAAACTGTGTAACTGAAGCCAAACTTGGAAAGTTTATTTCAGTGTAGACAAGATGCATTGTCCTTGGAATGGGCATACGAATGTGAAATGGATGCTAGAGAGATTAGTTATGCAAAAGAGGAGTATGTCCTAGGAGTAACAATATAAGGTAAATTACATGTCAGCAGCAAAGCATATAAACAGGATCATTTGAAGCACAAATACACTAAAAACGAACTAGCTGGGGCTCGCGGCAAGTAAACAAAACCATGAGAAAGCTCTATTGATTTTGACGAAGTTCAGAAGGATCTAGGAAGCAACCCTCCAGTCTTGGCAGAGAGCTATCCTAGATTTAGTCTTCACTACAGTTTTACTTCGGAATTCAAGGGTTTTCTGGACTTTGTCAGCATTTCTTATATAAATACTCATACATGTGGCCAGTCTCCTCCGGTTGGAAGTTCGCGTCCTCTGCATGCGAATTATGAGGAGCGTGACGTGTAGTATCGTCATGGCCATGGCACTCTGCCCGAGAAAACGCACCAGCTCCATTCCACTTGTGAAGGTGTTGCCAATGCTCTAAACGCTACTCTGTTAGGGAGATATAGAAAACTCTGGATCTGCCACCCTCAATGATCTTGAGCACTCAGTGATGACCACGCCCGAGCTGAGAAAGCCTGGCTCCCACTTGACCTTCACAGACACCAAGGCTCCACATCTACTGCACTTGTGGAGACTCCCACCATGTCATGCAGGGCTAAAGCTCCATCAAATGCCCCGTGAAACACGCTTGCAATACCAAGAGTGAACCATTGACTTTTGCTGCAATAACATCCAAGCACAATGAGACTTCTCTGCACAAGGTTCCTGATCACTTTCTCCCTTGCCTCACTCATCAGAAGACACCTTCCCTACCTGCATCAGCTCCTCCAGTATTTGCTCCCCCAGGCTGAGTATGTCAAACTCCTCTTCAAAGAGTACGTGACTCTCGATATGAAGCTTAGTTGGTTATCTGAGGTCAAGAAGATGTTCTGTCTCAATTGGGAGCTAGCTCATGTCAAGATGTTTGCTGTCACTTCCTGCTTTGTATATATATCAAGTCTACTTACGGATATCGTAGACAATTTCACGAGTGTTGAGTTCTTGTCCTTGGATGTTCAGGACTCAGTCGACAGGCCCCTTAGTTCCCAGCCATATCACCAGCTATCCTATTGGCACTGACACTTCCTTGGCCAAAGAACTCCTTGGCATCCTCATTGCTAATTGTTTCCGTCAAAATGGGATTCCCATCAAATGGCTTGTTGTCACATAGAGCCTCCTAGACTTCTTCGGCTGTTTTAAGTTTCAGTTTCCTCCCTTGTCTCACATCCTGTGAGCTATCCAGAATGAAGGACGAACAGCCGTGGTGTTTGAAATGCTGGGGAATCAGACATATATCACATTATTGCACAAGTATTTGCCCTCTATGAAGTCATTGCCTCTCTGATGTCTCGGTGCACCTCACTTACAGCACGTTATGATGCCATTAAGGCATGCATCAATGGCCTGGTCAGTCGGCACATAAGCATCGAAAGCACACACGCATCTGTTGTTGAGTTTCATCAGGTTATCTTCACTACTGCCACCACCGACATAGAGAAGCTCAGTACTATCGCCTCTCATCTTGACAGGATCAGTGATCTATTGACGAAGGACCCCTCACATGCTACACCACAAGCAGTGCTGATGCAGCCTCCTCAGCCCCACCTCCCATATATCCCTTGAGAATGCACCCAGTATCATCATATGGTATATAGGTAATTATGCTGAGATTATTGACTTCCTTGAGCATATTGATTGGGATTTTCAATTTGCTTATTTAGACCCTGACCAGATGTTTGCCCGCGTCTGTGGCTTTCTTCACCCACTGATTGACAGATTCATCCCCTCCAGATGATTGACAAATTTTTCTAACCCTCCTTGGCCTGTTAAACCCCTAGTTTACTCACCAACTTCAGAAAAAGACTCTGGAACAATTATAAAATATTCCGTGGGACCCTTGGAAGAAACTCCAAGGAGGCTCAAGAAGCTCTCCGCCAGTTTTTGGACATTAACCACCAGTACAGGAACTTTCCTATAACTAGTCAGTCGTGATATGAAACCTCCCTAGTACAACTTCTGTCAGCCAATTCTAGGGCTTTCCATTTATACATTCGGAGGAAGAAAGTGTGCAATCCTACCATTGGACTTCTGAAAACATCCTCTGGGCAGATTGTTCACGACACTGAGAGCATTTCTGAAATATTTGCGACCTCCTTTGCCTCAGTTTATACCTTCACTTCTCCTCCATTTCCAGCTCCCCATCAATCCTTCAATGACCACATTCCTGATCTTGACATCAGCCTTAATGACGTTACAAATGCCTTGAGCAAATTGGACGCCTCCTTCTCCATGAGTCCTGATGGTATCCACCCTTACCTTGTTAAGTACTGAAGTCCTTTGCGGGCATATCCCCTGCTGCTGATCTTCCGGGAATCTGATACCCATGGAACTCTGTCACAAATTTGGAAAAAATCTGATGCTATACCTATTTTCAAAAAAGGTTCTAGATATGACCCTCTTGTGTACAGATCTATTTCTCTTACATTGGTTTGTGTAATAACCATTGAGCATATCATCACCAAATACATTTTTGAGTACATTGAATCCAACGACCTTCTCACCAAGGATCAGTTTGGCTTCAGACCTGGACGATCAGCAGAGGATCAACTTATCATTGCCTATAACGAAGTTACCAATTGGTTAGATACTGGCTACAACGTGGACATAATCAACTTCGACTTTTCTAAGGCATTTGATGTTTGCAATGATATCCTACTTGTCAAACTGCAAAACCTGGGCATCAGGGGACATTTATTGGACTGGATTAGGGATTTCTTACTAGATCGCAAAATGGGAGTTGTTGTCAATCATCATCGTAGCAACCCCAGGAGGGTGCTAAGCAGTGTCTCATAGGGCTTGGTCCTTGGACCCCTCTTGTTTCTGTTGTATGTCAATTATCTTAACAATGAAGTGAACTTACCCACGAAAATGTATGCAGATGATCTCAAACTGTATGTAAATATCAAGCTAGATACACACCAGAATATTGTCAATAATGTGACTGCCTGCCAAGCAGACATTAACCCGAGGAGTCCCGTCGACGTACGGGTACGTTGCAACGTTTTGTCACGGCTACACCCATCGTCATTTGCACATTTTTCAAGTTTCACGGGTGATTTTTGGTAGGCATATGTGGGAGACCTTCCTCTATCTGCTGTCATTGGGGATACTGCCTGGCCCCACCTGATCCCCACCCTCCCCCCTCCCCCCCACACTCGGCAATTCACCTGTTAGCAGTGACCTGACCACTAAAGACATGTCACGCCACAGTCTCTCCAATGTCGAAATTCACTGTGAAAGTGATTCCTGAGGTGGAGGACAAAGAAATAAAGTAGCTAGAGCAAGAAACAAACAGAAGTGATGAAGTGGTAATATCGTAAAGGAAGGTGCCATATGTGGATGTGTTTGGTGACTAAACAATGCATATTTTGCCTATATAATTGTGTGAAAACCAATACAGTCTTGTACTACACATAAATTCGTACCAAATAAATAAATAAAACGTAATTTAAAGTGGCTTGAATTAGTTTACCCTCCCATAGTTCGTTTTCTTTGAAGTCAGATACCCTGAGAGAAAATGAAAGGCATGGCTGACTGACACCTGTAGCAACATTTATAAGCTCAGGGGGGCGATTTCTCTATGAATTTTCGATGTTTCTCACCAAAAGATGAGGTTTGAGCAAAAAACAAAAATCCGAAAGTCCTCGGGACTGGGGGGTATCGGAGGTAGGAAATCGGTCAGGACGTGACGGGTTAACACTCTCGCTAGGATCTCAAAATCTTGGGGTTTATCCATGAATACTGATAAATGTGTACACCTGAGATTTACCTGTAAAAATATCCCATGGGAAGAACTTGGACTTTCTGGTATGTACTACTTAAATGATCTACCTATTCCTCAGAGGAACTCTGTATCTGAGCTGGGAGTACTGATTGATTCTTTACTTAAATTTCACCAACATATTCCAAATTTGGTTCATAAAGCTAGGACTGTTTCGAACAGTATTTTGAAGTCCACAGTAAACTGTGATGCCTCATTCATGATCCCCCTATATATCTCCCACATCCGTCCATTGCTAGAGTACTCCTCGTCACTGTGGAATCTGGGATACACAGGCGACCTTAGGCTGCTGGAATCAGTACAGTGACCTTGACAAAGTCTATACAGGGGCTTGAAAACCTCGGTTATGCGAGTAGATTGAGGGTTTTGAACTTATTCTCTGTTCAGGGGAGCCTGCTTCGACATGACATCATCAAATACTGGCAGATATTTCATGGAAACTCATTTTCCCCATATGATCTGTTTGCCCGTCCTCTTTACCCTACTACTCGGGGCCACCAGTACAAGATTGCCCACTCTAGATGTCATCTTAACGTGCATAAGAGATTCTTCAATATCAGATGCGTATCACTCTGGAATTCCCTGCCCGACTCTATTGTTTCTAATCAGGGCCTAGATTCTTTTAAAGCAGCTCTCACTTCCCATCTCGGCGACTCCATGTTCCAATTCCATTAACTATATATGGTGATATTATTTCTTTCTTGTCCTTTTACTATCTGCCACTGTTCCCCCCACTTCACTCTTCAGCATGTAGTTACTTTCTAGCTGAATATGGAGCACTTTCCAGCCTATATCTTTGCTTTGTTCTATCTTACTTATTTCCTATTTTCTGTGGGGTGGCGCATCAGCAGTGTGTGGCTTCCGTGGGCCCTTCCTTTGGGCAGGCTCAGTTCCAGGAAGCCCACCAAGTGAGATAACCAGGTGAGATAACCTGACTCCCAGAAACCTAAATGTAAACTTTTCGTACCGAATGCACTTCATGTTATCTCTTGGAATGCTTGAGGAGTCAGAAGTCTTTGGGAAACTGCTGCACTCAAGAGCTATGTAGGTCGCCATCACTCGCATCTTATATTCATTCAAGAGGTGTTTGTTGGTCGTCCTGTACCTGGGAAATAGGCTCCCCCCCATACTGGCTATATTTCCTATGTTCGCCTCACCCTGGAATGGTCTCATTAGTTACATTCATTCCTCCACACTATATCAACTCACTGCTCTGCAGATGATGATATGACCTTTCAGCTTTTTGAGATAACAATGAGCAATGGTAGGATCCTCTTATGTAATGTCTATTCTGTCCCTGGACGGATTAATCTCACTGTCCTCCCTAATCCGACAGTTAGTGGTATGATTTACGTGGGTGACTTTAATGCCTGACATCCTGCTCTGGGTGACCTCTCTCCTACTCCAAATCACAATGGGCTTCCTCTCCTTGAAAACATCTGCCTCTACCAACTCACTGGCTGGGACACTGGTGGTGCTATGCACACTCGTGGAGGCACTCTCTGTCACATCATAACATCCAGGATAGTGCCATCCCACGTCAGGTGCTCTTCCATCCCTAATGACTTCTTGGACCACATTGACCTCAGCCTCCACTATTCCCTTCCTGATGGACCTTCCCCTCCACACAGTCACACTCGCATTACCATTTCTCCCAAGTACTATCCTATGTACTGTACATCTCATATATTTCCAACCCCTCCCCCCTACATTTGATTTACAATTACCTGATAACTTATATTCCTCCCTGGTAAATTCTAGCCATGACTTCCACAGCCGCTGTGTTAGAAGACCATACATTAAAAGTCGCACTGAAGCTAATACTTGGACACTTGATCAGTGCATCATCCAAGCAGAATGGAAGGTGGTGGAAGATTGTCTCTCTTTCCAGAGGCAACCAACACCTGTGCATCTGCACCAGTACCAGGCATCAAGAGACAATCTAATTGCCCTCCAGCAATACATCCATACTGAATCCTGGCGGAAGTTCACAGATACTATTAACCATCAGACGAGTGTTGGATCCATGTGGCATCTATCAAACAAGGTTGTCAGGCGATAGGCCTCTAGTGTTTTCCATCACAGTCCAGCTGAGTATGCACAAGGTCTTATTAATGCATGGTCTGAAAAATCACAAGCACATAACCTTTCCACACATATTGAAGATGCATCCTCCTCCCAGCAAAAAATCCTCATCCTCTGTCTGATGGCTGCATTCCTGAAGGCTGTTGAAGATGATGTTGTGCTAATACAGTAACTGAGGATTAATTGTGACATGCTGTCATTAGGAGTAAGGCAACAGCCCCCACGGATGATGGCATAACTTACCCTGTCTTTCGCTTCTCCTGAAAGTCCCTGGAAGCCATCTGCTACAATTCTACAATCATTTTTTTAATGCAAGGAAGAAGGAATCGAAGGCCAGGAGCACACAAATTGTTCCCTCCAAGAGAAACAACAAAAACGAGATGCCAAATTCAAGATCTGTACATTTCGAGATGCCTGAACACACTGTGTTTGAAAGACTGGAGATCATAGGCAGTAGGAAAGACAGACAGAGCAAGACAGTTCAAGAGTTGGCCTGTTGCATATGTGAAGGACTGGAAGTACCAGTTGACTCTTGCATTAGAGAGCTGGACCGAAAAGGGATGAGAGTTTGCTCCTAGACGGGTGTTACGTACCCATCAAAATGGCGAGGAGATGAAAGTAGAGAGTTCAGAGGAGCAGTGATCATTGAAGCAGCAACAGAAAAGAGTTAAAGGTGCAACAGTGCGGCGAAAAGACAGAGGTTGAAGGGAGCCAGTAAGAGCACGAGAGTTAATGGGACGAAAAGCCTTTGACTCCACGTTGTTGAGAAGAGTTGCATGCAGGGAGCCTCCCCACGCATGAAAGCTGTACTCTACACAGGGGCTAATAAAACCCGCGTATAAAGTCAAGACCTCTGCAGGGGTAAAGAAGGCACGAAGTCAGCTTAGCACACCATCTCTTGGAAGCAGATTTTATAAGAGATGTAATGTATCCTTTCTCAGATCAATCCTGAGAGAGTGAAACCCCAAGTACATACAGAGATGGGGCAGGATTAAGCTGGAAATTATTAGAATTTAGAGGGTACTCCTGTGAAAGATGTTGTCGGGTTGATAGATGTAAGAACTGAGTTCTTGATGCATTAAAAACAACAAGACTACTTTTACCTGAATCAGAGATATGAGATATGCTTCTGGAAGGGATATATGCCTAATACCTGAACCACCAGCACGTTTGTGCCCATTCCGAAACCTAATACTGACAAATTCAGACCAATTTTCCTCACCTCCTGCTTCACAAGGTGCTTGAACGCATCTTCTTTACCCGTCTCATTTTTCGGCTGGAGGACAAACTTTCACCCAGACTGAATGGTTTTCTACCACAAAGAAGTACACACCACTGTTTGTTGGAACTCTATACCGCCCTCTGCCCCACCAGTGTTGTAGCATTCATTGATCTAAAAAGTGTCTTTGATGTTGCATAGATATCATCCTTAATCAGCTGGTGGCATTTGGTGTCCAAGGAAACCTTTTCAGATTGATACAGGGTTAGCTTCATCACAGAACCTCATGTGTCTTTTTTAAGGGCGCATGTAACTCCTGTGCCTTCGAACTCGGTACTCCGCAAGGTGGTGTTCTAAGCCCAATTCTGTTTAATGTCATTATGCACCAGTTATTTTCTGTTTTTCCCAACCGAGCAAACATTGAAATGACGGGCCAGTATTGGCATATAACGGGACTAAGGGAAAACGGCAACCATG
>JAGKTI010026893.1:0-13433 GCA_018397915.1 Birgus latro | reverse complement strand
CGTGTGTGTGTGTGTGTGTGTGTGTGTGTGTGTGTGTGTGTGTGAACAAAATAACTCAATTGTGATCATATTTTAAGCAAACTTGTTGAAAGGGTTCAGGGTCAGTCAAGGGGTTGACTAAAGTTAAAGATCAAGGTTATATGGCAATGTCAAGCTGAACAACTTTAAACCGATTACATCCAATCTTTATGGAAGGGTTCAGGGTAAAACAAGGATGAAGGGATTTGGTTTTGAGAACAATCCGTCGAAGGTCGAGGCAACAGAACGAGGTCAAATATTAGGCCCTATAACAAGTGTTGATCCGACTTAGATCAAGCTTCGTGAAAAGAATGCAAGTCAACCAAAGATGATGACATTTTACTGTTTAAACAAGCGGTCTGAAGGTAAGGCCAATTATAACAGCTTTAATAAAATCTGGACTAAACTAAGTGGAAGGGCTGATGACCAGGCAAGAATGACGTAATTCAATTTTGAGAACAATTGGTCGAAGATGGAGGTCAAAGGAAAATGTCAATTACTCGTTTGTGAGATCATCTGTCTGGTGCTATGAGTGACCTTAGTTAATTATATGTTGTTTTCCCTTTTTACACAGGTGCTGGCGGGGGACTCCTCGCGGTAGCACTGATATCGCTTCGTGGCTCCACTGCTCTCAGTTCCATTCTTATTTTATGCATGGTGAATGGCGGACTGAAGAAGAAGAAGGGAGTTTCAGTCAACAATCCACTCGGTTCACGTTCAAATGAGCCTGAGGCTGTACGTTACTGGACGTGTATAGACTACTGCTTATGCCGTTACACTAAAGACTAATGTATTACAAAGTTGTGCCTCTTCTGATCACTGAGTCGCAAAATATAAACTATTATACAGTAGATTCAGCTACAATTATAATTTTGCAGTAAAACTAGTTAACTCCAATGTTATGATATATACAATAGCCGGGACATTTTTGTGGTTGACCAGCCATAGCCATGGCCAGGATAAAAATCTGGCTGCTGATCCCTGCCTTAAAATTTACACCCTCATCTCACGTCTCATACTTTACGTCGCACCTTAACTCATACCCCGCAACAACACACCTCATCCGTCACTCCTCTCCCCTCATTTCACCCCATCCTTCACATCTCACACCCCGCACTTTGCATCTCACTATAACTCATATCCCATACCTCACTTCCCACACAACACCTCTACCTAAGCTCTCATACCTCATCCCTCACCTTATCCCTCACGCCTCATCTTTCACCTCATATTTTATACCCCAACTTGCACTTAGCACTTTACGTCTCACCTTAACCCAAACCACACACTACACCACTCCCATCACCCCTCTCCCTCACACCTCGCCCCATTCCTCGCATCTCACACCTCGCATTTTACGTCGTACCTTAACTACATCTTCCCACACCACACCTCATACCTCATCTCTCATCTCATCCTTCGGGCCTCATCTTTCATCCCATACTTTACAACCCGCCTCACACTTTGCACTTTACGCCTCAATTTAATCCTTTTTATGCTGTGTCGGCATTATCTAAACAAAACTGTGTGTGGACAGCGAGAGTAAAACACACGAGTTCAACCATCGCAGTGAAACAGTCATGGAATTAGCTTTAAACTTTTAGTCGTGACGGAATTCTGTCGGCCAAATAGAATCGTCTGTGAGCTGCCTGAATGTAATACCTAAGCCATCTGTAGCAGCAAAAAGGTAACTTGTATTCCACACTACACCTTCGGGTTAATTCCTCACACCTCACACTTCATCTAGAAAATACCTGTATTTCTCCGCGCCTAATAACTCTCAGTTCTCAGTGCCGTAACAGTTTCTTATTTATTTTTTTTCACCATGAGGACATTTTTTACTGTATTCTTACTTCAAGCAGATCATTATTATTAAGCTAATGGGAGACCTCCCGTACAGAAGTCTCTGACTAACCTCATCAGTTTGATAAGTCTTTCCCAAGTAGAATGAAATTATCTGGGAGGTAGCACGAAATAAAAAATCTCCGAACTGCAGGAGTTATATTATTTCATTTCCGTTTCTCGTGTCAATACCTATCTTATATTTCTTTTGATCCTTTCAGTGCGATGATGTGTCTTTTGCCACCACCAGACGAATTCATTTAGCTTAGGGCAGACGAGTGAAATGGCTGAGTGAGAACACTATTTTCCTAAATATAAGTGTCACCTTAATCTAAATAAATCAGTCTTTGAAAGCGTTAACAGATTATGTTGTACACTATAAAATTCAAACTTACCTTCGCTAATACGACGTAATAGTTTAATTTCTTCTCTCTACCTCCAAACGATTTTAATTCAACTAAGTAAAGACTTCTCGTACTAAAGGAGTTAATGAAGGCTGGCTCTAACCCCTACAGTTCGAAATCTCTCTCTTAAACAGAATAAATGGAATGAAGGAATCAAAAGTAAGCTAAAATAAGACGTTGTCGTAGTGAAGTGGTTAGGGATTAAATGCCAGTTTTTACGGCCCTGTGCCTAAGCCTCAAATAGTAGAGCTACAATTTTTAAAGGTTATTTCCTGAAGCAATTGAAAGCAGAATGTGTCTTTCTGTATAATTACTGATTGCCTTCTGTAATATGGGATGCAGGTTACTCGTTTTAAAAATATCTTTAATAAGTCTCGTATTCACCCCACAGCCTCACACAATCACTCTATATTTTACAGCTCACACTTTACACGCCATGCCTCATACACCTCATAAATCACGCGTCCCACACCAGCCTCATATGCACCACTTTCTTCCCTTTTAATTCTCCTTCACCGCGCGGACGGTATATATGTTGTGTTTCTACTGCCAACGGACGATTTAACCGAGATTAGAACGGACGTCTGGTTGTGAAAGGTTAAGATTCAAGCACCAGTAATCTCTTTAACAGCGAGTAGTTAAAATGCTGTTAAAATCGTCTGCCTGTAGAAATAATAAAAAGAACAGTTATCCCACCGCAGTGAAGAGGTATATCCCTTCAGCTCAAGGATGTATATTCCGATTTTCTCCTTGCTGATATAAGACGGTTTTGCTCGGAAGAACACACAACGTCAAGGGCTAACGAGAGCTGTATCTAACCACTCCTTTTCATACGTTTCTCATGAGCGAAAATAAAATCCACCCGAAGACATCATCGTACTGAGCTGATTTATTCCACACAGTTTGCACGTAATTCAACCTTATGTATCACACCTATCTAGCCATCTGTCCAACTGTATCTATCTATCTGTCTATATCCAGCTGTATCTATCTATCTATTTATTACATGACGCAGCATCCGGTGAGGGGCGGCCTCATCAAAAGGACCTCCAGGCGATTCCGTTCCTATTTAATGAACGACCCCTCCTCTACCATCTCCCTTTGCATAGGCTGGCATTTTATTTTTCCATTTCATTCTCAGGCTCCTATCCTTCTCCACCTATACACGGTACCCAGGTCCATCATCCCCCCTTCCCATTATCTCATCTCTACCCCTTGTTTTCGGTGTCCCTCTCCACCTTCGTCTCCAACTTCTCCCAAACACTTTATCCTCACTTGCTCTCCTAGTCTTTGCTTCACCTACCACTCACTCCACATCTCACAACCACCTCAGTGTTTTTTCCTGCAATATCACATTCTACATTACACCTATTACGCATATTTTCCAGTCCTTTGATACGATGGCATTTTTATCCTTGCTGCTATCAAACGGAGCGTAAACCCAGAGATGGAGTGCGGGGAAGAGATAGTGAGAAAGGCTGAGGGACTGAATTCGCTGATTTGTAGACTGGATGAACAGGTTAACATTCAGTGAGCCAGAGTGGAGAAAGATAGCCTTCGTTCTCCAGTGGTCTCTCTCAGTCCGGTGGTCTGGGCGGGGGTTGTGTCGCCGCCAAAATATACGATGACGACTACGACGACGATGATGATGATAATGATGATGATGATGATGATGAAGATGATGATGATGATGATGATGATTGCGACCATAACGAAGACGAAGATGATGATGATAATGTTGATGATGATAGGCGATGGTAATGACGATGATGATGGTAATGATAGACGATGATGATGATGATGATGATTTGATGACCGTCAGCAGACTTGACTTAAGCTTACGTCTCGTGATGAATTACGATGTCTCCATTAACCCCTTCAGTACGATGACGTCTTATACCTTAATGCCTGCAGCCCCAAGATATTTTTTTCAGCTCAGGGATGACTTTTTTTTTTTTATCGTTCACCCTGATAATAACGCCATTTTCGTCTCATACTTTATCTAACAGTCCTTCTTCATAATTCTTCGTGTTTCTCCCTAACACCGCATCCTCTCAGCCCCTTCTTACAACCCACCAACACATCTTGCCCTCAACCCTGCCTCACAGTCCTCCCTCACACCCTTCCCCTTATCCCTCATCCTCACCCTTCACCACTGCATCCCTCCCTCATACCTCGCCCTCACAGCACTCCCTTACACTTCACCCTCACATCCCAACCTCACAACATACCCTAACACCTCACCCTCACACCCTTCCCTCTCACATCCCTCCCTTTATACTCCACCCAAACACCCCAGCCTAACAACATACCTTAACAACTCACCCTCTGACCTCACCTTCCCACCCTTTCCTCACATCCCTCCATCACACTGCACCCTCATCTCACCTGAAGGCCTCATTCCAGTATTCTCTCAGCATTACCTCCATTTCTCGTATTTAACACCTCCAGTCCTCCCTCCAATTCTCTTTCCTTCCTCGTTTCTCTGTGTATGTATTTTTCCTACAGAGTTAGAATTTTGCCAGACATGAAGCAACTCCATGACAAAAAAATCATTATCTCCCCGTGAATATTTGCACCGATAACAGACAAATGTATATCCCAATAATGATGACGGTAATGATAATAATGATAACAGTAATAATAATAATAATAATAATAATAATAATAATAATAACAATAGCTGGATAGGTAAACAGATAGGTAGATAGATAAACAGATAGATAGAGAGATACATGGAGATAGACAGACTGACTGATAATGGGCAGACAGAAAGACAGACAAACAAACAGACAGACAGATAGATAACTCTTCATCTACTTACAGCATCAGTTGACTGGCCTGAACAGCTTAATGAGTTGCCATCTTTTTTTTCTCGCGTTTTTTGCAGCACTGAAATCAGAAAATGAAAAACAATTCAGAACAGTGGCAGACCAGGAGTAGGGTAGCTCTGAGCAGAATGTCTTAATGTGAGTGTCCTTCAGCCCGATGTTATCATTATTTTATTCTTGCTTCCTCGTGACGATTTTGTTGTACACTGGAGAGAATTAATTCGGTAATGCGGGGGTTTATACATTCTCCACTCCTTTCATAACCTGATATCCCTCCCAGAGTTGAATAAAATCATGTGAATGTGACAAGAATAAAACAAAAAGCCATGGAGCTGAAGAGTTAAAAGAGCAAATTTAGTCACCGGTATATTGCATATACGACAAAATGTATCATCATCCACTAAATACTCGTATCCCCTTCATTTCGGTGACGCAAGTTGCATTACATTTCTACCACCAGGTGATTTTTATTAAACTTGGACTGAAATGTCAGGTTGTGAAGGTTTAGATGGAGACTGATTTTGACCTTGTCACCACCAGTTTCTCCATAACATACGTATGCCAAATACGTCGTTTTATGAAGTGACTTCGAAGAGAATCTTTATCAGACTTTGAAAGAGCATCAGGTGTGGTAGGCTTACACAAGCTAAGTTTATACCTGATAAACTCTGATGTATCCACTGGAATCACAATAACTAGGCGCTTGTTTTATGCAATGAAAAAAAAACAAAGGCTAGAAGCCCACAAAGTTTTTCCTCCAAGAGCAAATAATTAACACAGAGGTAATTCAAGATCCGTTCTTTTCAAGATGCCTCGACACATTGCCTGCAAAAGTTAGGAGGTCATAGGCAGAAGGAAATACAGACAGAGGAAGGCAGTTCCAGAATTTACCTGTTACACACGCGAAGGACTGAGAGTAATGATCAACTCTTGCATTAGAAAGCTGGAGAGAGAAGGGGTGAGAGTTTGCTGCCAGACGGGTGCTACGTACCAGGCATAATAGTGAGTGGATGCAAGCAACAGTTCAGAAGAGCACTGACCACTGAGGTAGCAACAGAAAAGAGATAAAGATGCAACAGTGCGGCGAAGAGAGAGAGGTTCAAGGGAGTCAGTAAGAGGTCAGTTAATGGGACGAAAGGTCTTTGACTCTACCCTTTTGAGACGAGTTGTGTGTGGGGAATGTGGGGACTCCCCCCACCCCCTCATTATGACGAATAAAACCCCTGTATAGGTGGTGGCGAGCATCATCCACTCACTTGATGTAATGCTGTCTACTTCTTCCTTCACCTTTATCATTCTCTTTTGTGTCTGCCCTCCTCTCTTCCTGTTTCTGCCATCTTTCCTGTCACTTTTACTCGTCTTCTTTCCTTTTCAGGTAGCTTTACATTGTGTGACAAGTCTAATGGTTTCCTGTAAGCCAGGAAGTAATTTACAACGCTGGGTGGTAACCATATGACCAACACATACATGTTCCCTACGTGTCAACAAGTGGGTTGTGGAGGGTTAGTGCCCCTCTCCATAAAACAACAAACTCAAAAACAAACGGCCACAGATAGGTATATAGACAGATAAAGTTAACAGCTGTGGAAGGGTAAAGAAGGCACGGAGTCGGCTTAGTACACCTAATCTACTGGAAGCAGATTTTTGCAGGAGGTAATTGATCTTTCCATGATATTTCCCCAATGAATGAAACCTCAAGTATGAAGAGAAATGATGCAGGATTTAGTGAAATATTGTTAAATATTAAATGGTACTCAAAGTGGAAGATTTTGGCGGGTTGAAAGATGCAGGAACTGAATCTTTGATGCCCTGAATACAGCAAGGCTACTTTTGCCTATTAGAGGTATGAGCCAAATCAGAAATTAGGTGTGCCATAGCCTCATCCCGTGTTTGTTTTAAGTAACCGCTGTGTTGGACGATGCGATACACAAATGATGAGGTGAACGAAGTGATCAGCGTATAAGTAGATAGGGTTAGCTTAGGTCACTGGTGACAGCAGAACCCTGAGGAACACCACTATTGATAGCTCTAGGGGAAGAACGGTGGCCGTTTACAGCAGCAGCTATTGAACGACCAAAAAGGAAGCTAGAGATGGAGGCATAGATACTGTAGAAAGAGAGAAACCTCAGTAGGGCACCGTGGTAATTAAAGAGTTGGCCAGACTCAATCGAAAGCCTTTAAAATGTCAGGTGTAATGGCAAGGCTTTCACCAAAGTCCCAATAGGAGGATGATCAGGAGTCTGAAAGAAAGCAGAGAAGATCACCAGTGAGCGTCCCTGGCAGAACCCATACTGGTGATCGGAAAGATGGTTGTGGGTGCTTTATGTACGTATTTCTTAAAGAAAGTATTAAAAAGTTTTAGAAATATAAGATGTTAAAACAAATGGACGATATTTTGAAGGGTTGGAAATGGTCATCCTTCTCTGAGACAGGCTGAATTAGAATACGCGGTTACTGCATTCATATCACGTCATGTAATGCCCCGAGCCTGAAGTCGAAGCCAGCCGATACATACATGTAAAGTGGATGCTGGTAGTATATATTTTCATTTACTAGCATATCCTCGCAGGCTATTAATTCATACCGATGACATAGGCAAGCTGTCACAAACATGGTAAATGCAACACTGACTTTCACTTGTTCTTCTTACACTACACTCTTTCTTGATTCGCACTTCGGTAGCATGAGGAAGAGTTCATTCTGCTATAACGCTTCATCCGAGAAGCTACAGAATGACACAGACACAGCTGAGAAATATTTATTTCTCGTCCGAATGCCAACCAATCCGTAAAATATATGGTGGTTTGATTCAGCTGATTTGTCAAATATCAGGTGGTTTAATTAAATTCCATATCTAATTTGAGCGGTGTTTGGAAATGCTGTGGCGTAGTTTTGATCAGGTATGCCAATATTTTACCGTGAAAATTGGGGAGGGACAATTTTTTCCTTTGTTAATTTCACCTCTACTAAACTGCACCTTTTTAATATTAATATTCTCATCTTCTCCTATCCACCGTTTATTCCGATTCCGCTTTCTAATGTCACTGTCACTTGTGCTCATCTTCAGGTTTCCAATATACAGACTTTCACTTCTTTTCCCAACTTCCCTTTATCCCAGCTTTACTTTCCAACTCTCTCTTCCTTTACTCCCCCACTCTGCACCTCCAACCATAATAGTGTTCAACTAATGTACGCCTCCATCATCACATCTGAAGCTTCAACTTTTCTCGTCTTCTCCTATCCCCCCCTTATTCTTACTTTACTTTCCAGTTCAAGCCATCTGCATATAGGGATTCCTTCCTTTACTGTTCACACTCCTTCTGTAATGTTTACTAAAATCTCTCTACCTTTGAGCTGTCATTCAGTGCCTAACTTTAATCTTCCTGCTCTTCTGTCATTCATCTACCCCTACTTCACTTTCCAACTCCGGCCTTCCTCATATATCCCCCTTTCCTCTTCTTATTTTATTTACTTACTTTTATTCTATTTACTTACTTTTATTTATTTACTCTTTTTATTACCTTTAATCTTCCATATCTATTATTCCCTCCCTTTATTACAACTTTCATTTTAAACCTTCAGTTCTCCTCAAACTCCCGTCACCTTCCTTTAATCTAGCTTCACTTTCAACCTAATCTTTCCTCCTTTATCTGTCTCTCCCCTTTACCACTCTTCCATGTTCCAACGTTTGCTTTCCTCACATACACTGCTTTTGTCTACCCCATTTTTCACGTTCAGTCCTTCATCTTCCTCATCTCCCCTTCTCCTCCCTCTATCAAGTCGTCCTCATTCCAGTGTCATCCGTTCTCATCTCCTTTCGCCCCTTAGTCCAGTCTTTCACGTTCAACCCTTATCCTTCCCAGCCTTGTTCACTCCTTTCTACCCGATCTTTCACTTTCCATCATTAATCCCTTCAGCCCAAGAACGCCAATTTGCTATTCTTATCACTTCCAGATCAATTTATTCAGCCTAGGAAAAGCTTAGAACGGGAGGGGTTGGATATAGCCATCATTAACCCCTTCTCTACCTGAGGGCTGTCACAAATCGACTCATAGCAGCTAGAACAGGAAGCAGTGCCGGGCACAGCAAACCCGTCCCCGGCAGTCATTTTAGTGCTGACGTATAAACACAACAGGATATCTAACGATGTCACATAACAAATTTGGAGTAAATTAGGTGAGAACTGACGATTTTATGTCCATTTGAAATTTTAGACCCGACCCATCTGACACTGACTCCCCTACCGCTAACTGGGGGATGACCCCCTTGATGTAATTAGACATGTTACAGGATGCAGATTTGAAAGATGCACCGTTAGGTTTGGGTTTCATGTCGATATGGCGAATTTGAAAGGAGTTATGGCGAAAAAAGATTTTTTTTTTTTTTACATTTTTTGGCCCTACAGCCTGGGCCTTGGCCCAATTTGGCTCAAAATTTAATCAGATGATCAGAAGGTCATATCCCATCATCACTGTAATTTTAGTCAGGATCGCACTACTAGTTTTCGCGTAAAGTTGTTAACAGACACACAGGTAAATAGACAGACAGGCAGACAGACAAACAAACAGACAAACCAAGTGAAAGCAATACCCGTTCCCTAGCCTTTCCGGGGCGGGGACGGGTAATAAAATGAAAATGACGGCAACGGACTGAAGGATTTAATACTGATCATCGTCTCCTTTCTTTCCTTTCTATCTTCCTCTCCTCCTTTCCATTCACATTTTACCCTCTTTTTGCCCCTTCCGCCCGTCCATCCACCGTTATTTCCTCCCCTTCCTTCTTCATTTTCCCTTCTCACTCCTCTCTCCCTTCCTCTCCCTTCATGCCTCACTCCCATCCCTCTTCCGGTCATCCCTTGACATTTCATTCTCCTTTCCCTTTCTTCTCTGCCTCTCACTTCTCTCTCCCCTTCCACGTCTCCCTTTCTTTTTTCTTCATCTCTCTCACCCTTCCTACCCTCCCTTTCTCACACTGTTCTTACTCATCCTCTCCATTTCCATTACACTCCTCACTCCCATCATTACCCTTTATCTTTCCCTTTCACTTCTCCCCTCCTTCCGCACCATCTCCCTTCTCTCTCCTTCCTTCTCCTTCTTCTCCCCTTTCTTCCCTCCACGAACAGCTCGAGTCACCACACAATTTAGATCAATTCTCAGCTCGTCTCCCTTGCTGTCCCCCCTCATTTATCTCTTCCTGATTCCTCGTGTCTCTCATCACCTACTTTCATCTCATTAGTCTCCCTCCCTCCTTCATCCGTCTATCATCTATTTCTCCTTCCTCTCTAGTCTTCTCATTTCTCTGTCATTTTCTCCCTTCCTTCTTTCACGTTTCCTTCCTTCTCTCCTCTCTCTGACGTCATTTTATCTCCTTTTCCACTTTACCATTCCCCACTCACCCCTCTCAGCCTCATTCTTTTTTCTGCCGTGCGTCATAGGAAGAAGTGGAGGTGGGACTCCACAGGATAGATAGATAGATAGATAGACAGGCAAATGAATATACACAGACACATAAATATACAGATGGATAGATATATAGATAAAGAAAAAGGTAATTCGTTTAAACCTGCATACAAAATCACATACTAAAAATAATATTCCGTAAATGTCTTACTTCTCGTAGGCTATATCTGTCTCTAATATACGGTTATATACAAAAGTGTAGGGCGACAAAAAACACGAAAGAACAAAAACAAAAAACAGCGACAGAATTTACAGAGGGAAGACAACTGACTAAAAGGAAAATGTTGTTAAGGAATACGTTGAGTGACACTTGCACCTGCTAACCATGAAGGCAGTGACAAGAATTGGTATCCCCTGGCTCTGCAGCGGATAAAAGATGGCGAAGGATCAACGAAGAACATTGTAAATCTGGCTCCAAGCTCTAACCAAGGCCCTTCGAAGTACCCAGGGCACCCCGCTTAAGCAATCAGCTGCCTGTCTCCTGCCAACTCTCCGGGTGAAACTAGCCCTGTTGCTAAAACTGTTTCTAGGAAAAACCCCTCCTGGCTCTCCATCACCATCCTCACAACTACTAATGAAGACAGGACAGGAAAGAGAACATCACTGAGTACTCCTGAAAACAGCACCAGACTACTGACCTAATGGTTCCTGAAGTGCCACCAGTGAGTGTCACACTCCCTATATGCGATAACACCCAGCTGAAAAAGAACTATTGCCACCCACAGTGATGCCCTACCATATCCTTAAGAAAGCCTTACAACAGAGGAAAACCAGTGTCACAAAGTAAGTTACCAAGGCACCCTAAGAAACAGACAAGTGTCAGGACTTTATGCTCACCAGAATAATTCAGCACTGCTCAACGAGCTCCCGGACCCTCCTGTACCAGCCTTCATCATCTACCTTTGCCTCTAGGCCGCTGCCTTAGGATGAATGAGCATTTGCAGAGCACTTGATGGTTGAATTTGAGCAGGTCTATGGTTATATCAAAATAGAGTCCTCAGAAGGAGGTCTCAGTCGGGTGCTAGCAGAACCTATACCAGGAGAAACGACGAGATCTCCATGGCAACCATCACAGGGCTTGAATATGTGCTCAAGACGCATCACTACAGCCCTGCAGCCTCATAAAATGTAGAATGACCCATCTCGCTGGTTTGGAAATTGTCTAGAGTACTATACGCACTGACAGAACACCATTTCGTGTCAGATGATTCAGAGTGACCATTTCATTCACTCTCACTGTAGTGAATTGGGAGGGAGATTCCCACGACTACCTTGTTACGTCAGGAAACTTAATGTGACCGCCTTGGCCACCTGCACCGAGCATGGGACGCCTGTTCAAAGGAACCCTATTGAGCCAGGATGTACAGACTGACACCTTGCATCCACCCTATGTAGCCGAGCGGCATAGTGACTGTTTGCTGAGCTCGAATATATCATTCACTAATCTTCAGAGACCATGTGGACACCTCTTTCAGAAAGACCCCTTGCTACAGATAGTCATTTGCACATTTCTGCATAAGCTCAATATAATAAACAAACCCAGTTTATCTGACAGTTATTTACAACTGGCAAAGCACAGCAAAATTCTTATCTAAGTTAAAGTATGTCTCACATGTTTTGTCTCTTCTGCACTGTATTCACTAACTAAAGGATAAAATTTGTCAAACTGTACCTTACAGGTTTAGTTCCTCAGTACAGACTCAAGACATTGATACCTTATGTTTCTAGCCAACCTTGCTGCATGGTCTTCCACTTCCCATTCTCCTGTCTCATTACCTCATTATCTTCCAGTCTTCCTTTCATCCCTGCCTCATTAGTTTTCCGTTTTCCTTCCCTACCCACACTGCTCCTCTCTAACTCTTTTCCCACACTCCTCCTCTCTCTCCCATCCTACTCTCCCCCTCTCTCTTCCATCGCATCCTACACCATTAAATCACTTCTCCTCCTTTCTCAAACCTTCTCTATTCTCCCCGACGGTACTCTCATCCCTCTACCTACACACTCCCCTACCGACTCTCATTCATCCCTCCTAAACCCTCTCCCTTCCTACTTTCATCCCTCCTTCCTCTCTTCTCCATTCCCTCTCTCTCTCTTCCTGTTCTCATGCCTCACCCTCCCGCCTACCCTCCCTCCCTCGTCCGTCACCGGCCCCTCACATCACTCACTGTGGAGTTAATAATGTGCACCCAGTCAAAGCCGCCACCACCACCACCACCACCACCACCACCACCACCACCACCACCACAGCCGCTACTATCATAACTACCATTACCACCACAGCCGCTACTATCACCACTACCATAACCACCACAGCCGTTGCCATCACCACCACTACCATCGCCACCACCAGAACAAACACCACCATCACCGGAACAGCTGCCGCCGCCACCACCAAAAGCACCGCCACAGCCGGCCATCATCACCACCATTGCCACCACCAGAACAACCACCACCACCACCACACCACCCACCACGACAACCACCACCATAGCCACATCTACCGCAGCCACTACCACCACGACCATCTCCACTACCACCACTTAAACTACCATCATCACTAATTCCACAGTCAATCGCCACAGCCATCCACCAGAACAGCCACGCCTACTGCCTCTACCATAACATATACTCCAGTACCATCACAACCACAGCCACCCCTTGTTAAACCACACACATATGCAAACCACATTAGCATATATCACATCCAAAGTACATTACTGTCAGTGTTATTTAGGCTAACTCAGGTTCAGTGTCACAGGAGAGGCAAAAAAATCAAGGTAGCGTTATGCTGGACGGAAGGGCCATATTTTGGATGGTATGGAAGACCGTGGCACCTCTTCCTCAGCGATTTATTTTGCATATTAGCCCTAAACATTCTC
>JAGKTI010026892.1:0-13433 GCA_018397915.1 Birgus latro | reverse complement strand
AGAGAGAAACACACACAGAACCAACACCAAAAGGTTTATATTTTTATTCTTTCCCTTAAACATCATCTATTTCCACATATACTAACCTCTGTAGGTGGTAGGTGGGGACGCTCGCCATCCACTCACTCGATGTACTGTTACTCTCAGGGTGACTGCCTTTTTCTCTCTCTCTTCCTTCTGTCCTTCTTTACTCTTTTGTCTTTCTTTCCTTCAATGTACAGCCGCCCTACAAACCAAATGGTTTCCTGTACACCAGGAAACCATATGTACGCTGGGTGGTAACCATATAACCAAATTATGGCGCCTGATGGTTCAGTGGGTAACTAAGGTGCTCCAGTCGGATTGAACCTGTGCATGTTTATACCCAAGGGATGGTTTGGGTTTATTGCTCACGTAATGCAACACAGGGATAAGTGAGCCTGGTCACTCTCATTTTAAATGTCAGGACCAACTTGCCTAGCCCCGGGCTCCTACGCTCCTCATGAGGCAGTACAAAATTAGATGATGAATGAATGAATGAACTAACCTCTACTAATATGTCGCATAATAGAGCCTACCCGGACGCCTCTGACAAGAGACTGTGACGAGTTCGTGTGGTTGGAGGGTTAGGTTGAGTTGGAGATCATATTTGGCTGGTAGTCAGGTTAAATTAGGTGAACTTAGGTTAAACTGGATTATGTCTGTATAATGCCAAAATATTATTTCATGCTAGCGGTGACTTCTCCAAAAAAGATACATTTCTCATCACTGTTGTAGGTTAATCTGACTAAGGTAAAAGTGCATCTATGATGGTGGTAAGTGGACGAGACGTAGAAATAACACACTAATTATAGGAAACGGTAAGGTAATACTGTTGCTATGACAGTCTATCATTAAATTAGATAATACTGATAAAGACTGGTGTTTCACTTGGCGAAACACTTGGTTCGTAAATCAAGCACTAAGAAGTGGAAAAACAAGTTCACGTGGTATCTGCAGACATGTAGTGGAAACTCTGCAGAGGATTTTTTAAAAATGAAAATATACGATAAAGCCTGGAAAAATAGAGCTGTACCAGTGGAGAAAAATTCTGTGTGTGTGTGTGTGTGTGTGTGTGGTGTGTGGTGTGTGTGTGTGTGTGAGAGAGAGAGAGAGAGAGAGAGAGAAACACCCATCCCTTTGCTCAAGGACAGTAAGTACTAAGTACCCACTTTGTCAGTGAATCAGTGAAACTTTCGCAACCTGAGCGAGGCGCGAACTACCGTCTACCAGATGGCAAGCGGGGACGATACCACTGTTTGCTTGCTTATAGATTACATCCATCAGGCAATTATTCAGTATTCATATGATCAGTATTATAAATATTCCTAGAGTGATATGCTTTCAATTCTGAATTCAAAAATTTCGGAGACGTGAGTGCCGGTATCTGAAATTTATGATAACAACTGTGAACAGTCAATGGCGTATAAATGGCCTGGTGTGGTAATGTCAGCAAAAGAACCATCAAGTGACTCTAGCAGGAGCTGACTGAGGCAACTGTCTCTGGGGATATGTTGCGGGAACTTGTAGACAAACAGTAGGCTAGACTTTTTATGCTGCTCGCTGCTTCTTCTCTACCTGTCATTAGCGACTATACTGATGGCTGTTAGAGCTTGGCACCATCTTTTTGAACACTGTGCTGATATATTTCATCGACTCAACTTGTACTTTGTATTAACGTTATAGCATAGCTAATTGACATTAACAGTCTATGTATGTAATGTCATTAGTTTCATTTAGATGCGTACAGAATTTTATAAGGTATTTATTATTTCTTTATTTACCGTCTGTTTTTTGAAGTTTCGACCTGAGTTGGACCCTTTTCAGGTCCAGGTCGGGATGAAACTATTGCATCTTCACAAACACAGCTTCATTTTATGAGCATAAAAGTAATGTTTCAGTTTAAACTGTTCTTGGTACTGCAGACTCTAAATTTCGGAACTAAGAAATCTTAGAATCGAGAGTGGAAACTGAAGCAAATGTAGGCAAGGCTTAATTGGAAGAGGAACTGCAGTAAGATGAAGGGGAAGGAGGAAGGAAGAGGAAAACTGACAGTGAAGAAACTGAAAGAGGCATGGACGAGGAAGGGAGTGCGAAAAGGAAAGGACAAATTGGGGTAAAAATGGCCAAAGGACAATAAAGAGACAATTGAGTGGGTTTAGGATGGTTGGTAGGTAGATGGCTAAGGACAGGGACGATATAGCAGGATGAGGTTGGGATGGCTGGCGATTACATAGCTGAGGAAAACGTAAATTTCAGTTTCGACCGATAAGCGCCTTCGATTACTTGAATGTACATACGAGTACAGTACAACTTTGTCTCATCAGTCAAACAACTTTTCCTTATAACACTTCCATCGCAAACCAGTAATAACCAGGAGATTGCTTTCTGTTTAAAACAATTTTGGGGTGAAACTCTGACATCCAGGAAACAGCCCAATCCTGCCAGTCCTGGGGCATCATTTATTATTTATTGAAGCTGAAACTTTTCGAGCTGCGGTGGTTACATACTGCATAAGCTTCACTGTTATTTCAGTACGGGATATCCTCCTTCACATATAAATGGCGTCTGGCAATATACTTTATCCGCCCTCCCACCTTTCCTTTTCCATTCTCTTCTCTCCTTTCGTACTCATCCTTCCTAACAGCTCTCCTTTCGTACCCATCCTTCCTAACAGCGGGTAAGGCAGCAATAACTCAGTGTTGTCCCAGTGTGGTGTCCCTCATATCCCTTGATGTTTTGTTTCCCTAAGTTCTTTGTTTCACCTTCCCTTATCATTTGTTTTCTTCTCGTGTCCTGTATCCATATCCATTTTATTACAGAACATACAACTCTTAGGGAAAGTTGACGTATTATTCCGCTGCGTTCACTTCACACTAAAGGGCATGTCTGGCACTTTTCTCACTGACGCATTACGTCAAAGAAAATCATCTACAGGCACTAAAACATCCCAGGCCTCTGTGAGCTGAGAAAAAGACAACAGTAAAAAAGTGAGACATAAAAGAGGCGAAATATTGGGTGAGCTTTTGTTTCTAACTGTACTCTGTCTTTGAAGGCGGAATCGATTATGTTGTTTTACCATATGGGACACTAGCACTGGTACCAGGCGTTGCCCAGGTACGATCCTATGAGCTTGCACACCGGCATTACCTGGGACTCTGGATGGTCACTCCCTCCTATGGAAGATCCATGGGGTCCAATTTTAACCAGTGAACCTACGTTCCTCATTGGGCCCATTTCCCCTGAGATATAATCCCCATGGACCTATTCCTACCACAGACCTTAGGAAGAAGTAGACAACGCCTCACAAGTCTGACCGCCATTACAAGGTTGCTTTTTGTAGTTTGGCTGAAAGCACTACCGGTATGAATTCAGTTATTCATTACTATTGTCATTTTCTACACAGTTCACTACCCACTGAAAATAGGACTTGTGATTTCAGCTGTACACACCAACCAGTCAGGCATTATGGTTGTCTGTGGAACATCATAACTGATGCAATGGTACTAAAATGAGATTTAGATCGTCTTAGAATGAAGAGCATGACTGCAGGAAGAAGCTTCATTTCAGTTACACACATTTCAAGGACCCAAAGGACAAGATTACATAGACGTTACGAACACTTATTCCTGATATCATCCGATGGTTTTAAGGAGCTTAGAACACACTTCTCGAAATATTCTCTCATTTTTTTTTTTTTTTACTTTCATCCTTTATAATCTTGATCTTCCTCCTGCTATTTTTCAATCTCTTTGTTCTCTCCCCCATCCATCATCTTTTACTCCTTTCTCCTTTCTCTGTCATATTCTTTTCTCCCTTTCATCCATTATTCTTCCTTTCTTCCCGTTCTGTTTCCTCCCAAAGCTTGTATCTTTCTCCAAACTCATATTTACCCTTTATATTCTTTTTCAGAGTTTCTTATTCTTTTCCCTTCTTTTATCCAGTCATCCCCTGGACTTACACCTTCTCCCAGCTGACCAATAAACCATGTAAATTTTCCTTCCCTCCTTTATTGCTTCTAAATCTATGTCCTTCTTCTCTTCCCCAATCATCTTCATCCTGTTCATTCCAATTTATCATTTCTCCTTCTACTTCCCCTATCCTTGGTCCCTGTCTTTCCTCCTACTTGATGACTTTCATCTCCTCTACTGTAGTTTGCATAACGTTTTTAACAACCATCTTGTATTTAATCATCCCTCTCCTCGTTCACCTTTCACTTTCCCTACTTTTTCATATTAATTCTATTTCTATTCAAGGGCGTAGCCAGAAAGTTCACAAGGGGGGACGGAAGAAAGATGTCTAAAGATTCTTGAAAAGGTGGTGGGAGGTGAGCGAAGCGAGCCTCTGCAGCTTGGAAGTCTGGGGGGGCGCTGTGAGCCCCCACAGGAAAAATTTTGAAAATTAAGTACTTTTAGGGGCTTTCTGAGACCTATGAAGGTATGTATTGGGATATTTAGATGATAACTCATTGTAGTGAAAATGACGAAAAATAGAGCAAGAAAATTATTTTGGCTGAGAAAGAAGCTTTTTTAATTATCCTTATGGAATAAAAGAACAATAATGCATCTGGGAGTCTCACCATCTCTCTCTCATATATATATATATATTTACTATTATTTTTTGCCCCATACGAATTCAAGACACTCGGGGGGGGGGGGGGGCGGCCGCCTCCTCCGCCCCCTTCTTCGCTAAGCCCCTGTTTCTATTTTCCCTTACTTCCATCCTTCTTTCCTTTGGCCCTCCAGTTCATACCATTTTTCCTTTTCTTTTTCTCCTATTTTTATCTCATTCTCTTCTTCCTTCCTATATTTTCCTCTTCTTTCTTTTCTTTCGTCTTCTTTTGCCCATTTCTCCAATATTTGTTAACTTTCTCCTTCACCTCTAGCCTTCATCATTTCTATTACATCCTTCTCCTCTTTTCATTCAATCATCCCTCCTGGATTTCCAGCTCCTCCCGGCTGACAAACACTGCATGTAAATATTTGCTTTTCTTCTTACGTTGCGTTCATCTTTTTTCAGTTTTTTCTTTACGCTTCTCCTCTTTTTTCCTTGCCTCCTGTCATTCTTCTTACCTTCCAATTTTCCTTTTTTTTTTTTTTTTTTTTAATAATTTCATTATTTTATGGCTTACAGTTATCTTTCTCTTCCTCTTGCACTGTTAATCTTTTTTCCTTCTCATTCATCCATACTAGCATGTACATTCTGTTCTCCACTACTCTCATCTTTCGTCTGTCTCTTCTCTTCTTTTCTTGCGTGCCCTATCTTCTTCGCTTATTCTTCCCCACATTTTTTTCGTCTCTTCCACATTCCTCCGATTTTTCCTTCTCCCATATTAAATTTTTCTATTTTTCCTCTTGCATCCTTATTCCTCATTTTCTCTTCCAGTCTTTTTCACCCTACTCTTTCTTCCAGTCTTCTCCTCCACTGTCACTTTCCCCTCCACCAGCAAGCTAGTCAGACTGCCTTTCACGGCGGCTTTGCCTGTCTCACCTCAGTAAATACTCCACCCTTTTCCAGCCATTTTTACTTCCTTCCTCTACAGCCTGCCCTCCCCCCCCCTTTTTTTTTTGTTTTTGCCCTGGATCATCTTTACTCCGATAGCAAGTTTTCTTCTCAACAAAATTTTATCATTTTGTCCTAGCTGTTTCTTATATGTATCCTTGTTCTGCTTCTTAATCTTCTGTCTTTCCTCCTACCACTCTCTCTCTCTCTCTCTCTCTCTCTCTCTCTCTCTCTTTATCTCTCTTCTTACCTCCACCTCCACTTTCCTCTCAATTGACAAGCATTGTACAACTTCTGCTCTTACAGTTGCCGTGCATCTATTACTGAAGAAAATATTTCACCCTTGAGCATAAACAACCAGGATTTTCCACAACAGGGAGGCTGAGAATAAATCTGAGGGTCAAGGGGAGTATGGGATGTGTACCCTGTCCTTAGGCACTCTGCTCAAACACATCCCGGATATACCACAGATGCACACCACACACAACTCAGACAAACCTCAGACACACACAAAGCACACCACCAATATTCTCCATCCCGCAATATATTCTGGACGTGTGAACACTGCAGTCTCAACTTGCCAGGTTTGAACCTTAAAAAAGGCACATTGTCTCAGGGATGGATTAGCTGAGTGATTTAATGAGCGAATGCGTGAATGAATGAATGAGTGACACCGTTAAGGCCACATGCAGGATTTAGCCGCCCCTGTGGGTGCTGCAAAAATCAGCTGAGATAATTTACGGTTACATTAATAATAATAGTATCCAGCTCAATCCTGCATCATCCTAAAACATACCTGGGGTTTCATTCTCTCGGGACTTATCTTGGAAAGATCATATTACATGACAGTGCAACTCTCATGTGTGGGGAGGCTTCCCACATACAGCTCTTCTCAATAAGGTGGAGTCAAAGGCTTTTCGTCTCATTAACTCTTTTCCTCTTACTGGCTCCCCTCAACCTCCGTCTCCTTGCCGCACTGTTGCATCTTAATCTCTCTTCTGTGGCTACTTCAATGGTCACTGCTCCTCCAAGCCGTCTGCTTGCATCCCTCCACCTTTGCGACGGACGCGTAGCACCCGTCTAGCAACAAACTCTCATCCCTTGTCTGTCCAACTCTCTAATGCAAGAGTTCATCGTTACTCCCAGTCCTTCATTTATGCAACAGGTCAACTCTGGAACTGTCTCCCTCTGTCTGTATTTCCTACTTCCTATGATCTTCAGTCTTTCAAACGCAGTGTATCCAGGCATCTCGAAATGAACAGATCTTGAATTTGGCTCACTTTGGTATTGTTTTTGTTTTTTTTCTTGGAATTAACGGTTTGCGGGCTCCTGGCCTTTGGTTCCTTCTTCCTTGCACAAAAAAAAAAAAAAAAAACTGTTCCGATGGCAGTAGGATTGAGTGTAGGGAAAACATTCACAAATGATCTTAGCAGCTTTGTGACCAAGAAATCTGCACGACAGTTAGCCCATTACGCTTGAGGACCTCCTTCTAACATGTTTCTGCTCTTTCCAGATGATATAACTCTGCTTAGGATAAACTTGGATGTGGCGGAGTTAGAGACTACGTTTATTAATACCTCTACTGCCAGGGATTTCGCCTTGCCTCACTAAAATCATCCGACAGCAGGAAAATACAGTGTGGCATCCTACTGAACGTATATTTGTTTCCACATAGTTTATACATGGTAGTACCTTTTCACCTAAAATTCATTATATTTACTGCCCACCTTTAGAAGGCGAAGCGATAATGTTTTTGCCTGCCTGTGTGTGTGTGTGTGTGTGTGTGTGTTCCCATTGTATCTCATGAACGGCTTGAGCTATTAACATGAGACATTCAGGGTATCAAGGTATGGCCAAAATCTTGGACGAGTTCGAAAATGGGCACTCGAGGTCAAGGTCAAGGTCACTAAAATGTCTGCCACAGGTGAACTAGTTTTTATCTCCCGCCTTTAACACCAATATATCTCATGAACGGCTGGAGCTATCAACATGAAATCTTCAGGGTATCAAGTTATGGCCTAAATCTTGGACTTGGCCAACAACATATTCTGGTGGGCGATTAGCATTCGGATCCCGAATACTTTTCTTTCACTTGGATGTGCAGTGCTTGGTACCCGTATGAGGGAAGAGAAATGTATTGACAAGCACTTTTATAAACAAATTAACACATTAAACCCTATAACATATTTCCATTTCCCTTCATGCTATCTCCAGGCAACCATTTGCAGCTGCAGGGTTAGATGTCGCCTTCATTAACCCCGTAATTGCTAAATATCCATTGTAAGTTAAGTTATATCGTTTGCTTGTTGCAAGAATAAAAGAAAAATCAGCAGATTGCAATTGATGAAGCTTTGTGAAAATTTAGGGAGGAGTGTGGGATGGAGAATGGCAGCCATATGGCAAAGGACAGGGTGACACAGAAATGATTCTTTGTGGCCATGTCCCTGCTGGACTAAGACATCCGCCGATAGACAGAGGTAGATAGATAATGGATGACTTCATGAACTTTTCTTAGAAACACTCCTATCCCAAATATCCATTATAAGTTTAATAAAATCACATGGACGTAATAAGAATGAAATACAAATGACGTCACTGCATGGAAAGAGATAATGCTGAAGACAAATTGTTAGCCTAAGATGTCTCTGGTAGTATGAGGATAGGCAGACTTAGGTTGATTGAGGACGGGGATTCACGGAAATAGGATGCGTCCACCGTTATAACCAAGTCTTGTTTCGATGGATAGACACGGAAAAGCCAGGTATACATTTTCCCTTTCCTTTGTTCTTCCTGCAAAAATTAACATTAAGTTGGAAGTGGGAGTTGCCCATCAATCTGCTTTTTCAGGAAGAACGAAAGACAAGGCATGAATCCGCACGATCCTTTCACTGTTTCTCCTCCAATGGCAAAACTTGATTGTTTTAGGGAAAATTGAAAAGGTTTGTTGCATATCTGGCTACGTTAGGATTCTTTTGTCGAATCGAGTTAAAATATAATTATAGGTGTTGTTCATTGCCAGGGATATAGAATTAACAATTAAATTCATAGAATAAAACGTTTCCTCCCTTGTAGCCTTGTCCCTGACCATTATATCTAATAAAAGAAACACGATAGTACGAAAAAAGAAAAATGTGGCAGATTGTGAGCTGGGTCGCTGTGTGTTCACCTCCCCTCCCTTCCTATTTCTGATTTATACCATTTCTTTTTGTTTTTCTTCCAACCATTCCGCAGGTTTGCTGGATGAGTAACAGTAATTCTTCCTGGAAAAACGTTTTACCACAATAATTAGACCATTGAGCTGAATTTACCGATTATGTTATGTCTTGCAAATATAAATAATTAAAAAAGGAAACAGTTACACAAGGGAGTATGTTGCCGGGGCTCGTGTGTCCAGTGTCCAGTGAGAGGTTTCACTTCGAAATACAATATGCCTTCAATACATGCAATATTTTCGTGAAGCGAAATGTCAGGCCGTGTCACACTCCTTTGAACAGTTGTTCGTATTGCAGCGGGGTGTGTGTGTGTGTGTGTGTGTGTGTGTGTGTGTGAGGGAGTTGCTTTTATCATTATATTTTGCTTCAAAGGAAAGCACCGTAGGCTTGGAGCTTGCAAAAGTATTTTCTTAAAGTCCTCTTCATGTTGAAACGTTTGAACTTCAGCTGCTTATTTACCGAGCTCTTGTATATTTTGAATCATACACAGAGCAAATCTGCCTTCCCAAATGTTGGATATTTTTATACTGTTTTACTAAACCTGACTGATCTTAAGAATCTGCCGTAGGTTCAGTACTGTTCAATCTACATTTCTATGGTTTTGTTGTTGCTGTTTTTTGTCGCATACACGGAGGGGAGGGATGAACGGCCAAACCCAGTGTACCTCCCTAACTCAACTGTACCATTCACGCACTCACTCACTCACTGAGACAGTTTATTTTATTGAAGGATGTGGTTCAGGCATCTTAAGGTGTGTATGGAGAGATGGGGGTACTAATAGTGTCGTTTGTGTGCATCTTGGGTGTGCATGGGGTATGTGTTGTGCATTCATTCGATCAGGTACCAGAATCGTGTGAGAATAACAGTAAATAGGGTATAGAGGGGCAGGGAAAAACTGGGGTGTGCGCCTGGAGCGTGTCTGGGGTGCGTGTGTAGTGTGTCTGGGGTGCGTGTGTAGTGTGCCTGGGGTGCGTGTGTAGTGTGTCTGGGGTACCGTATGACTGCTTCGTGCCGGAATAGCCATAAACATGACACTAGGCAGGTACAGGTAGCCATTTTCACAACATACACTCTTTAGACTTTTCCCACTCTCACCACAATTTCAGCTCATTTCACTCACTTTCATTTCCACCCACGCACATTTTTTATTTTTACCTTCTCCCATCGACATTTTCAAATCTTCACTCAAACTACTTTGCCTACAACATCCATTTTCACGCAGTATACTTTTCTTTCTTGCTCCAACCGCCCACCAGATTTCAACCTATTCCACCCATTCTCTTGCTCACCACACACAATGCTTTACCCCGATAACGCTTTCTCGGTATTACGCAGGCTTAGAGGTCGATAAAGGCGCTCATTAACATATAGTACACTGTCGAACGTTTTCCTTAGACTGCCATCCTAAATTGTTAATCATTTCTAATTCCAGTCCGTCGCATAGATGAAACCACTGTGGTTAAATTTCATATTCTTTCACGGGGTTCGCAGTGTGAACATACCGGTAACCAGTGATTTTACAAAAGCCCAGTTACCTATAATGTAGCAATTGAGTAGTTTCCGCCATTGTATTTTACCATTTTCGAAATATAATGACTTCATAAATAAACGATTATTTGGTAATATTAGTGTGAGGTCCGAAGCAAAAACTACTGATTCACTGTCTTGACGGTTGGTAGTAAGACCTCTACAATATAGTGTGAAAATAAAAAGGTGCAGTTGCGTGTGACAGTTGACAAGCAGACATCGCTGTCTTTCTCTTGTTATGTCCTTTACTCGATGTATAATATAATTCTCACAGGCAAACAGCGCTTTCTCCTCCTCTGTTATAGACTTAAAAAGTAAATATCACCATCGCTCTCTCTGTAAGATTCCTACTCAATACATTATATAGGCCTCAACAGCACAGGTACCTTCGTTGACAAAGAAATGAATAATGGGTACTAAACGTTAAACTCCGATGCTGAGATGTCCGTTGTCACAAAGATACTTTGTTCTATCTTTAATAGTGACGGTGAGCTGCTGAGTACTTAGGGAAACCTTGTGTGCTGATTGTATGACTGTAGTGGCAGCGATAACAACATGCAAAGTCCGGTACAAACACTTATGCAGACGAGGCGTCTAGCTCCAACATACGATTCATTCAAACACAATGCTTCCAGAACCAGCTACCGATAATATGCATTTAGTGCTAGGCACTGAACTGGATACTACAGTTCTGAGACCCAGTGACCATGGTTTGGATATTACTGATGTATCTTTATCTGTCCACTGGATGAACCAACTTCCTGCCCTGAAGCCACTGTTGCAGTTCTTCAACTGCACCAAGAATAAATGCTCTGGTGATAGTTGCTCCTTTAGGAGGAGAGCACTTTTATGCACTGAAACATGCAGATTCAAGTGCTGAAACAACAAAGGACCCAAACAGCATAACACTGATGAGAGATCTAGATGATATTTCATTATTATTTTTAGGGCTAATAAAAATATATGGTCTTTAAGATAATGACTTATGCCTGAAGGATTGGCATGTGTCTCAGTAAAGACACAGTACTCTAATGCTGCTCAAGTGATGTTTGCCACAGGAAAAAAATCTTTCTTCACTGCAACATTTACTTTACAAGAACACAGATAAGCTTTCACAAGATTTTGATAACATTCGAAGTTCTATATGTTTTTTAATAGGTGCATTGTATTTCCTCTTTTTTATATATCACAGCTGTAGTCAGTAAATTAATGTGAATTAACAAAGTTAATGTAGCAGCTTCACTGAATTTTAATGACGGGAATGACATCATCAAAACAGTACACGCCTTCTTGACGGTACCTACAGCATGAGGGCCTTTTTCCCCGACCATGGAGGTTATGTTTCTAGCTCGGTTTATCTGTCTGTCGGTTAGCAACATTACGGGAAAAAAAAAAATAGATTGGAATTGCACCAAATTTGTAATCATGGTTGAGGGTCACCAGAAAAACTAATGATTTGGGCGGAAAAAAAAAATGAAAGGTATAGATCAAAAGGGCTGCCATGGTGGAGTGGTGGGGTTATCTGAAATTATAATTACGTCTGCCTGAGATTATGTGTGCTGCAATAAACTCGTATCTTCATGCAGCACAGTTTCTGCTGAGATATGTTTTGGAGCCAGCTTTATTCAGTGTAAACGGTGGATACATCTAAGTGGTGTCTCATGGTGCTCGCCGCAGATGGACAGCAAACAATATATCTAAATGGCGTTTGCCGTCCGACGCCTAGGTATGCGTCGGATATTAGCGGGTTTCCTACAAATATATCGCATTTACATACCATTTTCATAGTACTGTACCTTAAGGGGGCCCATAGTACGAGAGTGAGATGCAGGGATGAATTATATCACTGGTCTTAAAGATTAATTAAAATGAATGAAGGCATGGACGGCGAGTCAACACTTTCAGGCTCCTGTGTCTTATTTTCAAATTAAAATGAAATCGATTGCCGAAACGTGGAATACACTACTAAAGTATTCTCCACCAAAAAGTTAATGATGACAGTATATACACTCACCGGCAGCTAAATATAATTGTCTGATATTAACAGGAATAAAGTTATAAAATAAATGCCAAGGAAGAAATAAGAAAACTAGAGAGCATGTAAAGAACGGAAGGGATGACGATGGTGAGAGAGAGAGAGAGAGAGAGAGAGAGAGAGAGAGAGAGAGAGAGAGCAAAGGTAGCTCTTGCTTTTATATGTTTATTCTTCTATTATCTTTCTCTCCCTTTTTAATAATATCATTACACTGCTTAAAGAATTTTAGGTGTTATGAAACATAAATCCGAACAGTTGCATTTCTCAGTTATAATTTCTACTGTTATACCATAGGATTCGTAGGTACTCCTACGTCGAGAACGACGCATAGACAGGTCAGGATGTTAATCAAAGACTGCTGAACAATTAAGAGTTCTATTCTATCCAGGCATAGCTGAGGTACACTTGCAAAATACGGTGATGTTTCAGCATTTATACCTCCGTCCTTTACTGCTTACTACTCGCCCATTGTCTGTTCACTGACTGATTGCCGCTCACTGACTCTTTGACTGACTACTTCATCCTCCACTGACTATCTCTCACTGTCTGCCTGTCACTAACTGTCTGACTTTTTGTCATTGTCCGTCTGACACTGACAACTGACTGCCTGCTCACTAACGATCCATTACTCCTCTCTGAGTGGCTGCACCGCCCAAACTATGTCCATTACTCACTTAACTGTCCCGGAGGCGAGATGGTCCTTTAAATACCCCCTGACTCCACCTACTAATGCAGCCCAGAATATCCGAGCCTTGGAGAGAACTCGCACTTTTCACGCAATAATACACTTAAATTAACAGTACACAATAACAATCATGACAAGAACTAATTCCTAAGGTCAGAATGAAAGATAATAATACAGACATGCTGAAATCTCTAGAATACTCCTCACATCTCCAGATACAAAGAATTAACTTAATGGTGTTGGTATAACACTTAATTTTTAGGATGTTTATGTATGTGTATATGTGTATAGATATTTGTGACTAAAAGCTTAAGTATACATATTTAAAAGTGTGTATATGTTTGTGTATATGTAGATGTGTACTGTATGGTATATGTGTATGTGAAAGTATATATGTATGTGTATGTATATGTATATATGTATGTGAATGCGTGTATGTATGTATGTATATTTG
>JAGKTI010026891.1:0-13433 GCA_018397915.1 Birgus latro | reverse complement strand
AGTCAGTGAAACAGTGGCTAACAGACTGTGAGGTTCCCTTTATTCGAGATTGGCCCGGAAACAGCCCAGATATCAATCCCATTGAGAATTTATGGGCGCACATGAAGTGGCAGCTGCGTAGTATGGACACATCATCTTTGCCTAAACTTGAGGCTGCAGCTATGGAGCAGTTTTACTCCGTCTGTTCTGCAAAACTACGCCATCAGTCTCCCGAGATGCCTTAAGAAGACAATAAAGGTGAAGGGGAATGCCAGTAAATACTAAATTCAATGGTGAGTGTTAATTTATTTGTTTCTCCTTGCTAACCACAAGAATGTTTTCTTTTTTTAAGATGGCGTCAACACTTTCCGCGCCTACTGTATACATACTTATTAAAATTTTTATCACAAAAAGGATCGAATCATCACCTCTATCCCTTATCAGTGTTTCTTAAGGACATATATGCAGTATTATTTATCTTAGTTATTAATATAGCTGCTACATCTTTATTGTCAAGCATTTCAGTACTGTATATAACCATTCCTTGATGAGTGATAAAAAAAAAATAATAATAAATCATACTGTACAGGTTTTACAGTTAATAATCATCCCAGGTTTTTTTATGTTTACCTCTTTGATTTGTCCATTAGACATGGTCCACTCTGCCTTCCGCACCACACCAAAGCTCCCATCACCAATCTTGCGACCTTGGGTAATATTCTGTAAAGAAAAACTGATTCCAGCATTCACAATGCCATATATTTCAATGGTCACTGCTACGCACTTCATTATCATTGTCATCTTACATGATACGAATCACAAAACCACTTAATTACCATATTACCTGAAATTTGCCCTTTTAGTCCAATAACAATTTGTTTATTTTTAAAATGGGAGGATGAGATATAGCCTTCATTGGTCCTTCCACTACTAGTGTGCTCTTCTCAGTTGATTAAATCTTCTGAAGGTAACAAAAATAAAACATAAGACAAAGGATACTTTCTATAGCTGAATCCACCCGAACTGTATTCACCATCCCAACACATCCTTCATAATCACCCAGATGCACACCACATGCATGCCAGGCATACTTTAAACATGCATCACACACACAAATACCCCCCACACCCCAATACCCCCCAACCAACAGCACACATTCCACAGTAACACTCAAAAAACACTGTGGTTGTAACTTGCCACAGTTTATTCTTAAAAAAGGTACAGCAACACAGAGTTAATAAGTCACACATTTAACAAGACACATGATCTGGCCACCCCTGTCGGTGCAGCAAATATGTAACAGCCAATTCCATATTACCTCTTTGTGGTGTATGGGCCCAGGGCTGAGCTGCCAAGTCAAGTACTGTACATTTAAGGGTAAATGATCAGCCTACCTTCCATGGTGATATTAAATGATCAAAAAACTTCCAGTCACCTCTCTGAGATTAAACTTATGCAATGTTGTCACTATGAATGGGATGTTCTAACCACTATACCACCAGGCAGGCACCACATAAATTATAGCACAGTAGGAATAATATGGTGGGGGACAAAATAACAATATTTTTTTTTGTCAGACATTTCAACATTTTCTCATGTAATCTTCAGTGACCTAAAATTAAATAATGGCATGCTAATATTCAGTCAAATTATGTCACGTATAACATTTATATATAATGTAAACCTTTGTTACAACAAACCCTGAATTAGCAGATACAGCAAACTCTCAATCATCTGGTGTAATTCAGCCAAGCCCTATGATGAATATGGCAGAACACTGGATACTGTATAGTACCTATCATATAGCTCAATATTCTGTGCTGAGCCTGATACTGTGTAACTATCTACCTCGACCCTCTACCCTAAAAAGGTTCCTATGAGTAAAAGATGAAAATTAAGCATAAAATACAATAAAGATACAATACAGTAATCCAGCACCGGTTGGCAAATGTTTATGAGCCAACTGATACACCTCGATGCCAGATATTGCACAGAACCACCGGTTACGTCCTGTTTCAGCACCAGATATTGCATAATTCCACCAGGTACTGTTTTACTGGAGCCGAGCCCACAGCGCCGGATATGGCGACGACAGATAAATGAAAGTTAACTGTATCAGATTTAACAAGTCACAAAGCCCACCAAACTTTCATTAGCTATAACGTACAATAGTCATTAAATGGGGGGAATAATGGGTCGAAGTACATGTATTTCCTACCTTTTTTACTCCAACCTGGCCTGAAATTGGATTCTCCCCATTGTGACTGTTGAGTTGTAATAACAATCTAGAGTCAGTGCTCACATAATGCACGATCCTATAGAGTGTTATAACCCAATTCATTATAACGCCATCTATGGACTATGTTACAACCTAATTACTAAGCTATGCCATCTAGGGACTGGTACCATGCCCATCTCCTTCCACAACCCAAGTTTCTTCTCCTTAAAACCTCTTGTCTGTGTCACCTCTCAGTATCTCGTCCCTCTGTTACTCCTCCCTAACCGAGGTATTCTCATAGTCACCAGACCTGGAGAGTTGAGTTCACTCTGGGAAGTGACCTCACATGGCCAACCTATCCCGGAAACCTGTGGCACAGTGACTACCAACCACCCTTCATTCCACACCACTCGTCAGGCACCTCAACACCACAACTGAGTATTCTATCGCTATAACCTCCCACCTCCAATAGCTTCAGAGATTTGTTTTATGTTGTTTTGTTTTATGTGTCAAGGATTTAGACTACAGTGTATATACATAAGTGTTACGGGATTTAGGTATGGTTAAGGGTATAAGTAAGAGTGTGGTCGAAGGTGTATTATATTTAGGTGGATATTTTGTTTAATTTTTTATGCACTTAGATTATTAAACACAACAGAAAATCACACCCTTTGTCTACCCTTTTAAGTCTGATTTCCCTGGTTTGTTTTGTTGTTGCCTGTTGGGATCTGTGTAGACTTATACTGTGAACTAAAATAAGTCCCAACTCGTAATAAATGGCAACAGTGACAGGATCTTCATACCATTCTTCTTCCCCCCCTTTTTACCTCTTGTTAACTACTGTACAAATTATTCCTCCCAGTCACTTCTGTTCACAATTACTTTAAAGTGATTTAAAGTTTTCTTCATATGTGTGTGCATATACTGTACTGGTATTACCGTGCAGTAAGAGTGACAGACGTAGGATATTAGGTTCCAAGTGTCGTAAGACTTACCTGTCATTACATGTAGGCAGCCGTGTAGTGAGTCTTATCGAGTGTAGGGAAGAATCCGGATCTGTTTAATGCCGTACCCTCACTCCAGAGTAGGCTGTTCTATCATCACTAGTTTAGGGCTAAGTGGTATCTTGGGATGCTTCACTCTTCCAGGACCCCATAATTATAAAGTCTCTTTTCAAGTCTTTCATCCTTATCCAAGGTTCTTATCAGAAGAACAATATTCATAAGTGTAGTTTCCCAAGGAATAACCCGGTTAGTTTCCGGGACTTTCTGGTAGTCCACTGGCATGATACTTTCTAGGGTAACCATTTTGTGGCCATTAGTTCATTTTTCTCGTGACAATAGTCACCACAGGTTTTGATCTGCAGGATTTTATTGAAAATCCTTCTGTCGTTAAACTACAAGTTAATCTCAGGAAGAAAGAATGGGTAAGCATAGCCACCCATTACAAAATCCAATATACACATCAGATGATTAAGGTGTTAAAAAATCATGTAATTGAGTCGTTGGTTCAACAAGGAGTTTTAGAAGAACCTGCTATAGACCAATTAACGCCAATGTTTCATGCACTTCAACACCCATCCACCAACTCTCATCACTCAGTTGTTGCCTCAGGCCTGGCTAGCCCTCAACAAGAAATAAAAAAAGTAGACACCTTAGAATTAAAACATGCTAGGTTAGAGTTCCAAATCAAAATGCAAGAGCTTCAAATGGAACAGGAAAGAGTTAGGTTGGATCATGAAAAAGAGATTAAACTGAGAGAACCAGAAGTGAAAGAGAAAGAGGAAAAAGGAAAAAGTAAGGTTGGAGCAAGAACAGGAAAGAATAAGTTTGGAGCAAGAACAGGAAAGAGTAAGAGTGGAGAAAGAACAGGAAAGGGTAAGGTTGGAGCATGAACAGGTAAGGCTGGAACATGAAAAAGAGATTAAACTGAGGGAACTAGAAGTAAAAGAGAAAGAAGTAACCTTAACATCGGATTTTAAACCCAAAGAATTGTCATTAAAAGGGAAACTGGCTGCATTTAACCCTGCTAATGCTTCTTCTCTTGTTCCCGCCTCTGATGAATCTGCTAGGGATGGGTTGTTTAGGACATCTGAAAAAACGGCCAGGAAGAACGAGTGGCCTGAGGACCAGCGGGTGTTGGTGTTGGTTCCTAAATTATGTGGCAAGGCTCATAGAGTTTATAACTTTTTAGGCCAGACTGATAATTATAATACAGTAAAAAGGAACATCCTCACTGCTTCTGCTATCACACCAGATGGATACAGGCAGAGATTTTGTAAACTGACCAAATCCTATTCACACACTTTGCTGAGTTTTCTCAAGAAAAGCTTAGGTTATTTAAGAAATGGTTAGAGGCAACAGAGACCACCACATTTCTAGATTTGACAAATTTGGTTGTCCTGGAAGAGTGGAAGAGCAAGATACCATTTCACATCTCGAAGCATGTGGAGGAGCATGGAGAAGTTGATTTGAGGCGTAGAGCTGAGGTGGCTGATGTGTACGCCTTGCTGGTGGAGTCACTGAGCAGTAGGGGACGTGGTAATTCCCAGCATGTTTGGTCCTCCTCTGATGATAACCTTAGGATGCGAGTGGTAGGTCGAAATGTCTCACTCATACCCCCCGATGCAACCAAGTCTTTACTGCTCTTACTGTAAAAAACCAGGCCATACAATCCAGTTTTGTAACTGTCGAACTCCTAAAAGTGTTCCCTGGATCCCAAATTCAACTCATCTAACAAGTTTGACAAACCAGTAGCAGCCACCCATATGGTACGGCCTCATCACGATCTCTTCTCTCCTTTCATTTATGAGGGAAAAATTTCAATCAGAGAGGGGTATCGTTCTTTCCCTATTCATATACTACATGACGCAGGTGCAGCACAATCTATCCTCCTGCATAACGTCATTCCCGATATATCTACTGCTTTCACTAATGAGAGTGTTTTACTTCCAGACCTCTCATCTCGCTCCTCCTATCCCTTAGCTACAGTGTATCTCCAATGTCCCTTGATCACTGGAGAAGTGTCAGTAGCCATTAGGAAGGATCCCATGCCTGTAAGCATTCATTTATTATTGGGTAATGACTTGGCAGGAAACCTAGTGGTTCCCAACCCAAAGACAGTAGACTCACCCTTACCAGTCAATGCCGTCAATGACCTTGAAGAAACCACTCCTCACCTTTTCCCATCTTGTTCTGTCACCTGGTCACAGAGAATGCAGAATAGGCTCTCCTCGTCTAAAACCACCTCCAAGATCTCCCTGCCCAAAGAGGATTTGTATAATATGACCATCAGTAGAGCTGAGCTCATTAAAGGCCAACAGTCTGATCCATCCATGAATAAACTTCATCATGCAGCAGTTGAGGATAAAGATTTTAAAACCCTTCCTTGTTTTTATTATCAGGACGGGGTTCTGATAAGGGCGTATAGACCACCTGAGCTTACCACCTCGACACATGGTCTGAAATACGTCAAGTGGTGATTCCCTCCTCAGTCAGACCATCATTAATAGCCCTTGCCCATGATGGTATTTCTGGACATTTGGGAATCCTAAAAACATATAAAAAGCTCCTCCAACACTATTACTGGCCTGGACTTAGGAAGGATGTTTCAAATTATATAAAACTTGTCATATTTGTCAAACAGTAGGAAAACCAAATGACAGTTTACCAGCAGCTCCCATTAAGCCTATCCCAGTACTTTCTGCACCATCTGAAAAGATTGTTGTGGACTGCATGGGCCCATTACCAAAGACTAGGAAGGGAAATCAATTTCTGCTCACAGTTAAGGATACCAGTACACGTTATCCTGAGGCATTCCCTCTTAAAAACATCACATCACAAAATGTAGTCAAACATCTTTTCACGTCAATAGGCGTTCCTAAACAGATCCAATCCAATCAGGGCACCAATTTCACTGGCAATTCTTTCCAATAGGTGATGAAAGACCTCAGAGTGGACCACTGTACTTCCTCAGCTTACCACCCCCAATCATAGGGTTGCCTGGAGCGGTTCCATCAAACTTTCAAATCAATGCTGAGAAGATACTGCCTGGAGCATCAAAAGGAATGGGATGAAAGTGTAGACTTATTACTCTTTGCCATCAGGGAATGTCCCCACGAGTCATTGGGTTTCTCCCCGTTCGTGAAACTTTACAGGAGACAAATTAGGGGACCCCTTAAAATAGTAAAAGAGCAGTGGTTCGACAGTCCATCTAGTACCCCTACAACTGTTTCTCAGTACACTAACACCCTATGGGACAAATTAACTGAAGTTCGAAGGACTGCTCACTCTAACTTAAAGTCCAAGATAAAATGATGAAGTCCCAACTTAACATCACTGAAATGTCACTTTCTCCAGGTGACAAAGTGCTACTCTTTCTACCCATTCCAGGCTCTCCCCTCAAAAAGTTTACTAGTCTCTATATAGCAGCTACTAAGCTCTCTCTCCTCAACTATATAGTCCACACTCGTGATTGCAGGGAAGATTCACAACTTGTTCACGCCGATCTCATGAAACCTTACCATTCCAGGCAGTCAAAAGAGGTCATCCCTGAGGCTAAAGGCCTACCTGTATCGCTTATGGTTTTGTTTGGGGCCAGAGCCGGAGAGAGATGACTCGGACCTATTGGAGAGTTTAGACTTCCCTCTACCTAAAAAAAAAACCTGCTAACAGTCACATACTCAACAACTTGGATGAGTATTTTTCAGATCTGAATTCATCTCAAAGAAATTGTTATCAAAATTTCCTAGAGTCACTTCAGATATCCCCAGGTTTTGCAATACAGTAAGGTCCCAGGTTACGTCAGAGTTGGTTCCTGAGACATGATGTAAGCCGATTTTGAACGTAAGTTGAGTTTTACAGATTTTTCAACCATACATCGCATACTATACATGTAATAATCTTATAACAGGTTTGTATAAGAAACATAGTCTTCTGAACTGATGATATTTACTGAATAAAATATAAGTTGTACTTGCTACGAGTCTTCGTCACAGTAGCTCACTCGCTGCAGTAACGGCACTTCTCATCGTCATGGCAACCGAGTTATGCCGCACCTGCCTCACCCACAACGGAGTCAGGCTGCCGCTCCCTCACTCTCCCGTCCTTACACATGTGCACACTGCCAACACACATTTTATTCCTAAATTCAAACATTTTTCATACTTCATCATACAATAAAGTTTACCATAAAATACAGCCGTAAAATATGAAATACGAACATCATTACCAGCACGATAATGTAAGCATTTCTAACATCAATATTGATGGCTTTTTTTTCCTCACTCGATCACTGATGCTTTTCCTCCTTTCTCATTACGCTTAATAATATCAACTTTTTCATGTAATGTGATGGTCTTGCGTTTCTTGGAGTCATTATGGTCACTAGGAAGCTGTCTCTTAGGCATTGTGGAATCAGGCGAAAAACAAACACAAGAAAATTACAGGTGGTACAGTAGTAGCAGCGAGACTGAGAGCGATTGTTGGTTTGTTGGTAGTCAAGCGTGAGGCGGGAAAACACCAGAGACATCTTGCGGTAAACAGCAACACTTTAAAAACCGAGTTTTACGTATTTGTTCTTTATTTTCTTATATTTTAAAATTTCCGAACCGACTGTCGTAACCTCGGTTTGTCGTAAGTCGATACCGACGTAACCCGGGACCTTACTGTATATAGTACTTAAGCATGACATTATGCTAATATCAGATGATGTACAACCCATCAGGCAATCGGCATATCGGCTAAATCCACAAAAGAGAGAGATCATGAAAAAGGAGGTACATTTTTTTGTTAAAGCATGGCTTAGATGAGCCAAGTACCTCCCCATAGGCTTCACCCTGCCATCTCATACCAAAACCCGATGGGAGTTTTCATTTCTGTACAGATTACCATAGAGTGGACAAAGTCACTGTTTCAGACTCCTACCCTATTATAGACAGCATTAGCAATGCAAAAATTGTTACTACCATTGACTTACTGAAAGGTTACTACCAAGTGGGACTCACGGACAGGGCTAAAATTATTTCTGCCTTCATAACATCATTTGGTCTCTTTCAATATTTGGTTATGGCATTTGGCTTTTCTAATGCTTCAGCCACATTCCTGAGAGCAATCAACATCCTGATCCACAACCTAACCAGGATGTTCGCCTACCTGGATGACCTAGCGGTGGTGTCTGAAAGCTGGGAGGAACACTTGGTGCGACTGGAGACTCTTAACTCGTCCGCAAGAGGCTGGATTCACCATAAACCTGGCCAAATCTGTTTTTGGCAGGGCCTCAGTGACATACCTGGGACATGTTGCGGGGCATGGGAGGGTCAGACCCAAGGACGCTAGTGTCAAAGCCATCTTGTCCTTCCTCATGTGCTTCCTGGGGATGTGCAGCTACTACCGCTGGTTATGCAGTAACTTCTCCAGCATCGCTGCCTCCCTCACAGACCTCGCCAGTTCTGCCGTCTCTTACCTCTGGACCTAGAATTGTGACCAGTCTTCCACCATCTCAAAGCCTTCCTGGCCTCCAAGCCTGTGGTCCACTCACTTAACTACACCCTGCCCTTCCATCTGCAAATCGATGCCAGCGGTGTAGGAGTGGGGGCAGTGCTCCTACAACCCAACCCGACCACTGATGTCCTTCACCCTGTGGCGTAGCTACCACACCGCCAAAAAGAAAAAAAAAAAAAAAAAAAAACTCCACCATCGAAAAGGAGCCTCTGGCTCTGGTCATGGCAGTCAAGAAGTTTGAGTGTTACTTCCACCAATGCCTCAAGTGACCTTAATCTTTACAGACCACAACCCCCTCATCTTCATCCAAACCAACAAGATCTCCAACCAGCAGAACCTCCACTGGGGTCTCTATGTCCAGCCCTATAATCTGCAGGTCTGTCAAATAAAGGGGGTGGACAACTTAATTGCAGACTTCCTATCCCGGGCACCAGTGAAAATAAAACAACTACCCTGATCACCTCCTTCGTGCCCACAATATGGAGGTCTTTGAAGGGGGGGGGGTTACAACTCAAACACACTATCTATGGACTGTGGTATGACCTAATTACTAAGCTCTGCCATCTAGGGACTGGTACCGTGCCCATCGCCTTCCACAACCTGAGTTTCATCTCCTTACATCCTCTTGTATGAGTCACCCCCCAGTATCTCGTCCCTCTGTTACTCCTCCGTAACCGAGGTATTCTCGTAGTCGCCGGACCTGGGAGAGTTGAGTTCACTCTGGGAAGTGACCTCATTTGGCCAACCTATCCCGGAAATCTGTGGCACAGTGACTACCGACCATCCTGCATTCCGCACCACTCATCAGGCACCTCAACACCATAATTGAGTATTCTATCCCTATAACCTCCCACCTCCACTAGTTTCAGATATTTGTTTTATGTTGTTTTACGTGTCAAAGTTACAACTATAGTGTATATACATAGGTTAAGTGTTAAAGGATTTACCTATGGTTAAGGGTATAAATAACAGTGTGGCTGAAGTGTATTATATTTAGGTGGATATTTTGTTTAATTTGTTTATGCACTTAGATTATTAAACACAAAGGAAAATCACACCCTTTGTCTACCCTTTAAAGTCCGACTGCCCTGATTTGTTTTCTTGTCGCCTGTTGGGATCTGGGTAGACTTAAACTGTCAGGGGTGTTTGGCCAGACTGCCTAGGGAACAACTACTTAAACTGTGAACTAAAATAAGTCCCAACTCGTAACAAGAGCAAAACTCATGTAACATAGGAGGCAAATTTTATGTCAACTTTAGTCACAATGCAAAAATGACAGACATTATGCAGGTGAAGGAAGTTGCCCATTTTCTTTGAACACATACTACGTGGTGATGACAGAGATAACACAGCCAGAGGCCCCAAATTATGGTTCAAATGGTCATAACATGGCAAACTAGAATCATAATGAAGTGGGAACAGACACAATGTGGCCAGTGATGGTCATAGTGTGGGTTGCATCAGCGTATGACATGTTGTAATCACACTGAGCGTTCCTGCCCCAGCTGTGCCTACCTTCTCCCCTTGCTCTGGCTGCACATGTGCTCTGTGTGACCTTTGCCCTTTTTTTTTTTGGCCACAGAACCCCACTCCACCTCCCCTCAGCAAGCCCACAACCTCTTCCATTCGAGGTGAGGAATCCTCCAGTGTTTGTAAGTACAGTGCACTCGCATAACTCACGCACTTCTAACTCACAGATTATCTAACTCATGGTGTCCTTATCTAAGTCACCATTATCACCAAGTCACGGAAAATCTCTAACTCGCGTTTTGCCACTAGAAAATGACTTATTTCCAAGGAGATGTTTAACTCACGGTATTGTTGCCGCAACTCACGACTGGAAGCCAATCATATTTAAGCACACAGTCCTTGTGATTGTGAAGCCATTCAAAACAGTGCTTTCTCCAACCACGCCACCTACGCCTCGTGGCTAGTACTGCAACTAGGCCTACCAAGCGCAATTTTTAGTGTGCATGCGTACATCTACCTGCAAGCGTCTTCCCTTCCTTTTAGTGCATTTCTGCTTTTTTTGTGCTTCACCATGGCTGAAAACAGTCAAGCAAAGAGTTCATCATCCAGGAAAGGACTGAAGGAGATGCCACCACTAAGCTACTCCCAGAAAATAGAGCTAATTCGGAGGATAAACAACAGCGAGAGGAAGTGTTAAGTGAAGTGCTTACATTTGTGGATATGGCCAAAGAAAAGATCAAAGAACATGATAGAAATGAAACAAAGTGTAATGAAATTGTTTTAAATCTTGAAAAAGTTGTTGCCTGTTATAAGCTTGCTGAAGAAGAAGCATTAATGCAGCAGCAGCAGCATGAGGCACCGTAGGCTTGTGTTCTGAAACCGCCATCTGTCTCTCATCGACGTAAACATTGTCATCAGTAGGATTAAGGAAAATGCTTTTCAATATTGTTTATTAACATAGTAGGATATGTAATGTCTTTTAATATTGTTTATTATCATTATAAGATATGCAATACATACTTCGGAGACAGGATGTTAGTGTTAAGAGGGGTTCCAGTAATGTTATACTAGGCTACCTGACACCATGGCAGAATCAAATATATTTTTCCCCATAAGATGTGTTTTTTTAAACTCACGTTTTTCCAATTCACGGCATGAGTTCAGACAGAAATTACAGTGAGTTAGGTGAGTGCAGTGAAATGAAGTCTTTATCAGGTAGGTAAATGTCCTGGGGAAAAAAAAAAAAAGGGAAAACTGCCCCAAAAGGTGAACTTGAGGCTGGCTCGGGTACCGTGAAACCCTTTAACATATTAATATATGGCCCTATAACATGGACTTCTCATAAAGTGGGAGCTTCTGGGTACAATATTCGTGTGTTATGTGAGCACTCGCTGTACAGTAAAACTGTACTAGTCATGAAGAAGTGCCATGACAAGGACAGCTGCAAAAAGGGCAAAATTATGAACCAAGTTAGTGTAAATGGGTTTGTTCATTTTTGAAGGATTCAACATGCTTCCATGCGTCAGTCTTAGTCACCCAATGGCGGCTCTCCATGCTGCTCGATCTCTGGTAGATTCCCTATTCAGTCCCTTATCCCTGAGGTCACACTTAATGACCTCAACCCAGGTCTGTTTCAGTCTACCTGTCTCAACGCTACCCCTAACATTGACACTTCTCACTTTCTGCACTCCATTATCATCCTCCATCCTCTCCACAAGCCCAAACCATCTCAATCAACCTCTCCTCATTACATCACCAATACACTCCAGACCCATCCTACCCCTCAACTCTTTCATAATAAACCTAGCCCCATTAAGCCTCGCACTCAGGGGATGGATTGCACATCCACCTAATCAATGTCATTTCTGTACATTTAAGCCTGTAAGTATCCTCTTCCCTTACTGCCCAAGTCTCACTACCATACAACATTGCACTCCTAACACATGTTGCATACAAAGATCCCTTAGCACGGAGGGAGAGCCCTCTCAGTGTCAGGAGAGGCAACAGCTCCCTGAACTTCTTCTAAATACAGTAAGTTCAAATGCTTCTCACTCTAGTCATACAGCTGGTTCCAGCTCCACCTCCAGCACATAAGGTGCCTCTCAAATAAAACTTTTCCACACACTCAAGAGACTCGCCAGCATGTTCAAACCTTCCACACCTGACAATCTCCACCTGCTCTCCTCGACACACTGCACACATGAAATCAGAATTATCTTGCAGCCTACCTCTGATACCACTACATCTTTTATGCACCCACTTATCACAGACACTGCACAAGATGGAATTACTTCCCATCGCACAATGCCAATCTCCCGCTTCTTTGACACTATTGCCATCATCACTAGATACCATCACTTTTGTTTTATCTGCACTTACTTTTAAGCCCTTGTGCCCCATACCATCTCTCCACTTCCTAAATCTTTCCTTCCCCTCACTTTCATTCCCTACAATCAACACAAAATCATCAACACATGTCTCCCACAGGAGTCCATCCATCCATCATCTAATCCAGCGTTGCCCCTAAGGAGCGTAGGAGCCCGGGGCTAGGCAAGTTGGTCCTAACATTTAAGAGTGAACCATTTCTGGAATATGCTTTTGTATCCGTTTTTTTTTTCAAAAATGTACCTGAAATTTCACTTCAAAGGTGCTCCTTGGTGATAACGAACTATCAGCTTTAACAAACCTGGCTTTCCCTCAATTAGTTCATTATAACGAGGGTCTGCTCTAGTAAGCTATCTATCTATTGCCAGACACCTCAATCCCACAAGGGTAGGTCACAAACAAATCGCCTTCATGTTGCCCTGTCCAGTGCCACACCACTGCTTTGCTCCCAGTTCACACCCCCCTCACTCACATACCTCACCATTCCATCCCCCCATCTCATCCTCGGCCTCCCCCCCTCTCTCTCTCCCCCTCCACCCAACTCATATACACTCTCCTCATTAGTCTCTCGCTCTCCATCCTCTAAACGTGGCCAAACCACCTCAATGTACTTCTCCTAAAGCTATCACATCCACATCCACACCACAGCGTTCCCTCACTTCCTCATTTGCCAGTCTGTCTTTCCATGTAACTCCACATGCTCATCTCAAATAGCTCATTTCCACTGCTCTCACTCCTGACGTGTGTGCTTTCAACAAGGTCCAAGCTTCACTGCCATACGTTAAAGCAGATATCACAAATGTCGGGAAGCCGACAAGGCTCTCCTCAGGCAGATGTAAGCAGACACACAGCTGTAACAGGTGTGGATACGAGTACACCTG
>JAGKTI010026890.1:0-13433 GCA_018397915.1 Birgus latro | reverse complement strand
CTATTTTCTCTGTACAAATTAAAGCTCTTAGTTCATCCATTTTATTACGTAAACTCCTGCTGTTTGTGTAGTACACTTTCAGATTATTACCTCTACATTGGGACTGACTTTTTTTGATTTTGTTAATAACCGGGAAACTCTTTACTTTACTAATACAATAATTTTTTGTACTATCACTCCTTGCCATTTTATCATCGCTTGTTCCGTCTTCTATCATCGTCTGCTCTTGTTGAGGTGCCTGAGTGGATGTTTCTACACCTTTGCATGTCTTGATGCATCTATCCAAACCTGATGATAATGATTTCTGAGTGTAGTTGCTGCAACTTCCTATACAACTAATTTTCAGTCTCGAAAAAACCTCTCTAATGCCCTATCTATCATTCCAGCTAAAACAGTAACTCCTTGCCTACTCAGATGAGTCCCATCCCAACAATACATGGCACTCCGTCCATAAAACCGGTCCCAGCTGTCAATGAAAGGTATTGCATTATCTTTGCAATATCTTTCAAGGCGGCAGTTAAAACCTATCGCCCTGCTCAACCATTCCCTCCCTACCCGCTTCCTAGGCAGAACACCGAGTACTACAGGGGTCCCTCCCCTATCCCTAACCTTCTCTAACATCTCCTTGTACTGCTGCCATAAATGGTTTGTCTTCATCTGGCGAAATTGGGCCATTCCCACAATTTAAGAACTGTGTCGTTGTTTCATAAATTCAATGAGAATTAGTTATGTGGAAGGGGGAATCTCATTTATTACTAGTCACATTAACCCTCAAATCTGACTGTGTTTCGAATTTAGCCGAGCTGAAAAGGTTTAACCAGCCGAGTCCCTACCGGTTTTTTACCCAGCCTACCCCCAGATCCCGACCGATTCTCGACTTTATGTTTTTTGGCTGAAATCTTCGCTTTTGGTGAGAAACATCGAAAATTCATAGTGAAATCTCGATCCTGAGGTTAAAAAAATGTTGATACAGGTGTCACTCAACCTTACATTTTCCTTCTTTTTCAGGGTACCTGACTAAAAACAAAAAAAAAAACGAACTATGGAAGGGTTAACTAATTCAAGCCACTTTAAATTACGTATTTATTTCATTTATTTGGTACGAATTTATGTGTAGTAAAAGTCTATAATGGTTTTCACACAATAATATAGGCGTTTATAAGCATTGTTCACTTACCAAAAACCCCAGTATATGGCACCTTCCTTTACGACATTACCGCCTCATCACTTCTGTTTGTTTCTACCTCTAGCTTCTTTGTTTCTTTGTCCTCCACCTCAGGAATCACTTTCACAGTGAATTTCGTCATTGGAGAGACCGTGGGGCAACATAACTTTACTGGCTAGGTTGCTGCTAACAGGTGAATTGCCCAGTGTGGGGGGGAGGGGGGGAAAGGGGGTTAGGAAGGGCCAGACAGTATTCCCGCTTCACAGCAAGTAGAGGAAAGTCCCCCACATATGCCTACCAAAAATCACCCGCGAATGTTGAAAAATGTGCACACAATGGGCCTTGAAATTGCGTGATGTACGATGCACGTTGTTGGGTCTGTCCGCAGAAAAAAGTAGCGACGTGCATCGTACGTCGTTGGGACTCAGCGGGTTAAGGAACATTGTCAGATTGGACTATATGCACTATAACTATAAAAGCTTATCCAAGGTAATGCATTAACTCTGGCTGCAGAAATGAAACATGAATGACGGTATGCCCCATCTAATGGGAATTCATTCACCCAGCCCACCTCCTAAAAGACAAAACCATCAAGTCGTCTATTCGCCCAGCATGGTACAGTCGACAGTAGACGTTCGTCCCTCTCAGCGTGCGTGATACGAGCCTGTTGATCTGGGAACACTGAGATAAGATCTGTCACGTATAGTTTAAATGCCTAATAATAAAGAAATATGTCCAGAGATGAAAACACATTCCCTAATGATTTGGTATAATAACGTTATTGAGATATGTATGACACTGGTGTATGAATTTTCTTCGTTATGGTCACAAATGCACAAGATTATTTGGACTGGACTGATTTTTTTTTTTTAAATGCAAGGAAGAAGGAACCAAAGGCCATGGGCCCGCATACTGTTCCTTCCAAGAAAAAACAAAAGCAATACAAAAGAGAGCCAAAATCAAGATCCATTCATTTCGAGATGCCTGGACAAACTGCGTTTGAATGACTGGCGATCATAGGAGATAGGGAATACAGACAGAAGAAGATAGTTCCAGAGTTCACCAGTTGCATAAATGAAGGACTGGGAGTAACGGTTAACTCTTGCATTAGAGAGTTGGACAGAAAAGGGATGAAAGTTTGTTGCTAGACGGGTACTACATGCCCGCCATAAAGGTGGAGGGATGCAAGTAGACAGTTCAGAGGAACAGTGACAGTTGAAGTAGCGATAGAAGATAGATAAAAATGCAACAGTGTGGCGAAGAGACAAAGGTTGAAGGGAATCAGTAAGATGAGGAGAGTTAATGAGACGAAAAGCCTTTGACTCCACCCTATTGAGAAGAGCTGCATGTGGGGAGCCTCCCTGCACATGAGAGTTGTACTCCACACAGGGGTGAATAAAACCCGTGCATAAGGTCAACAACTATGCAGGGGTAAAGAAAGTTCGGAGTCGGCTTAGCACACCTAGTCTCTTGGAAGCGGATTTCACAAGAGATGTAGTATGTTCTTTCCAAGATAAATCCCGAGAGAATGAAACCCCAAGCATGTTCAAGGATGATACAGGACTGAGCTGGACATTACTGAACATTAGTGGGTAATCTTGAGGAAAATTTTGTCGGGTTGATAAGTGTAAGAACTGAGTCTTTGATGCATTAAAAATAAGAATATTTTTACCCCAATCAGAGATACGAGCCAAGTCAGACATTAGGTGTGCCATAGCCTCATCCCTTGTTTGTTGAAGTAACTGCTGAGATGGACGTTGCGGAAACCGAATGGAAAGGTGAAGGGTGAATCATCAGCATATGAGTGGATAGAGTTACATGTACAGCTTAGAAGGTCATTGATGAATAAAAGGAAGAGAGTTGGTGATAGGACAGAGCCCTGAGGAACACCACTGTTAATAGGTCTGGGAGAAGAACGATGGCCGTCTACAACAGCGGCTACAGAACGACCAGAAGGAAGCTAGAGATGAAGGCACAGATAGAAGGATAGAAACCGTAGGAGGGCAGTTTGGAAATTAAAGATTTATGCCAGACTCGATCGAAAGCCTTTGAGATGTCAACTGCAATGGCAAAGCTTTTGCCAAATATTATAGAACGTTTGCAGCCCTAAAGGTGAGGTTGCAAGAATAAATTAATTACATTGTCCGTTACACACTAAATAAACATAGAAACTGGAAGTGCATGTTTCACGAATATACAGTTTTGTTTTACAAGTTAAATCACTTCCCTTCCTGTCCTCTCTCCCCACCGTCTCTCCCCTTCCCAGTCGTGCTCTGCCATCATCCGCGTTTTATCGCTAATGCTGAAAATCATATGTCTGTAGGTAGTTTGTGTGGAAAGTGATCAATATAAAAGTGTTAAATGAGCTTCATTTTCTCCTCCATTGCTATGAAGTGTTATTCATGACTTGAATATAAATGTTAGTAACATGAATAAATTGTCACTGTGGTGGTTAGGAGACATTACTCGTCACCCTTATATAACCATCGTTAATACACTGCTCCAAATACACTCCCTCTCCACCCCCTCGCTGTCTCCTCCCCTCCCTCTTCCACTGTCTACATCTCTCCTCCCCCATTTGTTCGAACTGAGCTTTATTTTGGAGTGATACAGCAGTTCAGTGTAACTGTTGTGTATTAACAGTAGTGTGGAACGATTTTTGTGACAATCATCTGTGACTGTTGTTGGCGCCGTTGTGTCGGTAGATGTAAACAACTACTGTTTGGTACAGAATACTTAGTGTATTTGGTGTCAAGCATTCCCCTGTGCACAGTGTTGTGAATACTATTCCCTTATTTTTTTTTCTACCAGTGATAACAGTTTATATCCTATGTTTATAGTTATCCTTATAGGTAAGACATAATTGTATTTTCATTTGTAACTTTTCAGGTGATAATAAACTTGTTTGTGTATTGTATGTCTCTGTTGTGAATTTATTGTTGCATTCCAGGTTGTATAATTTTAGTTCTTCATTCCAGGTAAGGTTAGCTTTCCATTCCTAACCAGTAAGGTAGCCATTCCTGTTCATTTCTAAACAGCAACACCCCCATCAGCAAAACTTGTAATCATTGCATAAATTGTCACTGTTCTAGCAGGTATTGTGTTCCAATATCTTTTCCAGGTACTAATCAGTAATATCGGATTCTTCTTCTCTGGTAAATCTTCGCAGTAGCCTTAGATTTCAGAATGCCGCGGAACATTATTTGCGTAACTTGCTCCTGTAGTTTCACTGGATCCTTTTATACGGACCACACCTTTGTTTGCAGGATGTGCAAACTACATCACAGCCTGGAAGACAAGCTGACCGAGGCTACAAACAAAATTAACAGCCTGACCAGAAAAGTTGATGTGCTGGAAGAATTCATTGTGAGTAATGTCGGGCACACTGTGGATGATAATGTCACTGCTCGACCAACTGCAGTCCTGGTTGACCATCCTCCTCCCGCTGTAGTTCCTTCTCCCCCCACCGTACAGAATGAGTTCCAGACAGTGCGGAATGGTGCAAGGTTTGCAAGGAAAAGGAGCATCATTCCAGTAAGCACATACAACAAATTTCAAATTCTTGCAGAAGTAGAGGAAGAGCCCCACGAGGCACGGGTTATGGGGGACTCCATCATCCGTGGTCAGTTGGTGCAGCAGGGCACCCACTAAATGAAAGTGTTTTTGTATCCCAGGTGCAGGAGTAGACGACGTAACGGAGGCTGCGAATGACGTTTTTGAGAATGCAGAGAATGACAGCCTAGTTATCATTCATACAGGTACAAATGATGTCTTACAAACCTAATCAGAGGAGCTAATAGAGAAGTACAGGAGAATGATTCGCCTCTACAAGGAGAAAACTAACAACATCTTAATTTCAAGAATACTTCCAAGGATTGGTACAGGGAATGCCTTCTTCTTCAGTAAAACATTTAGTATAAATAATAGGGTCAGGTCACTTTGCCTGCACGAAACAGTTGAGTTCATCGACATGTGGAACCATTTTTATGAGCAGCGAACACTATTTGCAAATGATGGACTGCATTTAAATGCCAATGGTTCTGCCCGTCTCGATCATGTGTTTAGTGATGCAGTAAGTTTTTTCCTGAAGAAAAAACAAGTATCAAGGGAGACAAACATAGATGTCATACGATCTAATGAATCAATAAGTAACAGAAACTCCCCATATCGGAAGGGACAACACATTAAAGCTCTTTTTGTAAATGCGCGTAGTCTGCGTAATAAATATTCTGATTAAGAGGCCCTTGTCTTTACTGATGATTATGATGTAATTGGTATGACAGAATCGTGGCTAGATACTGAGCAGAGAGATTTTCTAGCAGAGTTTAATTTACCAGGCTATCACATTTTCAGTAGTGAAAGGAAGAATCGAGCAGGGGGCGGTGTGTTGTTATATATCAAATCAGGTTTTCATCCAGTCGTAATTACCAAGCCATGTATTGAAAACATTGACACTATTTATATTCAGCTTCAAAATGAATCTTGTCAGAAAATCACTCTTGGGTTAATTTATCATCCACCCAGTCAGCCATTGAACATCGATAATAAAATCTGCAATCAAATTGCCGAAATATCATGTACACAAAGCACTGTAATATTTGGTGATTTTAATTTACCAGTTCCAAAATGGGGAGAAACCCTATCCTCACACACAGGGTTAAACCTGTATACAAACTTGTAGGAAAGTTCTTTGTATCAATTTGTAAATTATCCGACACATGGAGCTAACATCCTAGATTTTGTCTTAGCCACATCAGAAAACGTAGTGAGTAATGTTATTGTAGGAGAAGAATTTAGTACAAGTGATCATTGCACAGTTACATTTGACATTAAAATCAGTGAAGGCAATCTTAGAGCAAGTTGTGAGAAAATGCCTGACTTTAAGAGGGCAAATTTTAAGCAATTAAAGTCAATTGTTTGTGCAAGTGACCGGCATCCTACTGCCGAAACTTTAGATATCAATGACGTGTGGAATTATGTTACAGAAACTCTCAACAGTGCTGTCAGGTTATTTATTCCAATGCGCAACAGAAGGCCAGCCAAAAATTCTAAACCCAAATGGTGGAACTCCAACATTAAAAATTGTCTGGAAACAAAAAATCTTGCATATAAAAGTTATAATACCACAAAGAGTCAAAGTGATAAAAATAAATACGATGCCCTTTGACGGAAAACCAAAAAATTAATTAAATGCAGTAAGAAAAACCTTGAGGCACATATTGCAAGTATCAGTAAATCAAATCCCAAAGAATTTTTCAGTTACATAAGAAGCAAAAAAGTACTGACTCCGACAATCGGTCCCTTAATCACAGATAGCAGATAGCAGAGTGCATACTGATGACAAAACTATGATGGCAAAATTCTTAATACTTTCTTCGTGTCAGTATTTACAACAGAAAATATACATACGATTCCTGCTGTTTTCTCCATTCCCATAGAAGAGGACAACATAATCACTAACATTACAATTAGTGATCGAGACATACTACTCGCAATTAGCAAATTAAAAGAGAATAAAAAACCGGGACCAGACAAAACATCTCCACATGTATTGAAGGAACTACAGAATGAAACATCAAAGCCTTTGTCTGAACTTTTCAACTTATCACTTAAGAGCAGTAAGGTGCCACATGAATGGAAGCTTGCTGACGTAACCCCAGTATTCAAAAAGGGCAACTGAGCCCAACCAGAAAACTACCGCTCAATTAGTTTAACATCGGTGGTTTGCAAATTGCTTGGAACTATTATCAGAGACAAGCTTGTGAAACGCTTAGAAACAAACAATCTCACCAAAGATTCGCAACATGGTTTTCGTAATAATCGCTCTTGCCTCACGAATCTGCCGGACTTTTTCAATAATATACTGATTATGTATGATGAGACTAAATCTGTTGATGTGGTCTACCTAGATTTTCAAAAGGCTTTTGACAAAGTTCAACAGAAAAACCTCCTTCAGAAGCAAAAGGCACGTTGTTTCAGTGGCAATGTTCTCGGTTGGGTAGAAGACTGGCTCACCGGACGAAAGAAAAGAGTTGTAATAAATGGAAAAGAGTCAGACTGGATAAATGTTACAAGTGGAGTGTCACAGGGTTCCGTGTTAGGTCCTATTCTTTTCTTAATAGATGGAAATTATATTGACGACGGATTGTGTTGTAAGATTTCAAAATTTGCTGACGATTCTAAAATAGGTAACAGAGCAGATACAGTACTGCAAAGGCAAGCAATTCAGAGAGATCTTGATCAACTGTTTAACTGGGCCCAAGTCTGGCAAATGGATTTTAATATTAATAAATGCAAAGTGCTAAACATTGGCAGTAAAAATTTAAGAGCTTGTTATAGCATGAATAATATCCAACTTGATAGGGTAAACCATGAAAAAGACTTAAGAGTTATAATAACAGATGACTTGAAACCAAGCAAACAATGTACAGAAGCAGTGAAAAAGCCAATAAATTGATTGGATTCATAGGCAGAGCATTTCAGTAGAAGTTCGATAATATCATCCTCACTTTGTATAATTCCTTAGTACGCCCACACTTGGAGTACTGCGTTCAGTTTTGGTCACCGTATTATAAAAAGGATATGGAAAAGCTTGAAAGAGTGCAGCAAAGGATGACAAAGATGATACCTAGACTGAGAAATAAACCATATGAGGAACGTTTAGAAGCCCTGAATCTCTTTACCCTAACTAAACGGAGGATACGAGGAGATTTAATTCAAGAATTCAAAATATTCAAAGGACATGCTAACATGGCTGTTGATAAATACTTCACAGCTGATCACTCGAATTATGGTAGAGGCAATGAGCATAAAATAATTGGCAAACGATTCCAGTCGCATGAAGCTAAGCATTTCTTCTTCAATAGAGATGTAAATATATGGAATAAATTGCCCTCCAGTGTAGTAAACTGTAATACAGTCTATCTATATACCTATATACCTAGGCTGCTTCCCCCAAGAAAAGGGAGGTAGCCGAGACAGGTCAACACACTACCAATTTACTCATCCACTCATACACATTCATTCGCATCTCAGCCCCAAAGGGGAGAAGGGACAGATCCTCACCGCACGAGGGTCAACCACACAGTGCAGTCAGTGACATCCACAGCAGGGCCCGACAGCAAAGCTGGTTTACCCCTGCCACATCATAATGGACCCATCCCCTTACCCGCACGTGACCTGATCAGCTGATCAGACAAAATGCGGGAGAATATCCCCTCAGGGCTGCATCATCATTTATTCATTCACAATTTCCCTCCATTCATTTTTATCACGCACAGCCACTCTTCCTTGCTCAACAGACAACCCTCTCGCATCCAACGCTCTCTTCACACTGTCCATCCATCCTATTCGTGGTCTTCCTCTCAGCCTTACACCTCTCACATCAGATCTAGTTATCTTTTTCACCAATCGCTCATTTTCCATTCTCTCCATATGCCCAAACCATCGCAACACCCTCTGCTCAACTCGATCAGCCATCTCCCGAACAATTCCAGTTCTCCTTCGCACTTCATCATTTCTCACTCGATCCATGCGCTCACTCCACACATACTCCTCAGACACCTTATCTCCATTACATTCAAACTTTTCCTCTCTGCTACACCCATATTCCATGTTTCAGCCCCATATAATGCAGTCGGTACCACAATACCCTCATACAGCCTTCTCTTTACATCCATTCTGAGTGAACGACATCTAAACACTTTTTTCATTCCTCCCAGCACCTTTCCAACTTCATTCATTCTAAACTTCACTTCTGCATCTATTCTTCCATCCACAGCAACATGTGACCCTAAATTCTTAAAACACTCAACCTCCTCAAGCAACTCACCATTCAAAACTATATTCATCATAATACAGTACTAACCTTTAAAGGTCGCCTGGATAAATATTTGTCGTCTAACCCCCAGCTTAATATGTTTACTCCCGAATAAAACATAGTGTATGTATAAAGTTGTATTTTATGTTTTTTTTTTTTTTAGACCCTTGATCAATTTATTAAATGCAAATATATCCACGGTGATAATGTTTTAAGTTTCTTCCCGCAGAGTCCAACTGAGATCACGGGATCACTATATTTACGTGTATCTGTATTTTGAATTCCCACAGAGTCCAACTGAGACCAGGGGATTACCATATTCACGTTCTTATGTTTACAGAGTCAAACGTGGATATAACATTGACTGTTGTGGGTCGTAATATAAGGAAGAGTGTAACAGATTACTCGCATTAATGACACTCCTGCAGTCAGATTGAACATCCACACTGTGCACTGTGCAATTTCCACGCTGTGTCCACAGACGCCCCATTAACTCAGCGCACCCATACATAGTGCCATGCGTTATTTATTTATTCGATTATTCATTGTACTTTACTACTTTCTCTTTCAGGTTATTCATACTTGTAGCTTATAGATAATGTATTATAGAATATAGCTTTTCCTTTTCAGTCTTTCCTATGAAATTTCTATGTTAGTTTTTCCATGCGGCATGGTAGTTTTTCTCACTTTTTCTTGCCAGTTTTAACTGGAAGGTTTGGAGGTGGGGGGAGCCTTCTTACTTTACCATCCTTATCCTTCAGCATGTAGAGTTAGATCTTGTAGTCATAGTCTACTCTGTAACAAACAGCCTCGAAAGGACCATAAGGTCTGTTGATGTTTGCTTTCCTTTGTACTCCTTTGTACCAGTATCCCTGCTTCTCTCCCTCAACACCCCCAACCCTTTCCCACGTTTTCATTTAATTGACCCTGCTTCGTTTTACCTTCTTAACTAGATCGTTTATTCATGACTTGAATACAGTTATTATCATTTACAGGTATCTGAGTCGTAATTGTAGTGACTTTATAAACACAATACTCGTGCACGTTATATTGCCAGCTGTATTACACACAAGTAACCAGATTACATATACAACATGTCCATCGTAACTATCAGTGTTCAGTACCATCCTTCCCTTGTGGCTTCTTCCCTCCCCGCCTCCTGCTCCCTTTCTGTATCGCTCACTCCTGCCTACACCTTATAACATATTTACTAGTCCCAGCTCGTAATATATCTAACCCCTTCCCTTACCCATGGTATTCCTGCTTCCATAATCCTCCCCTCCCCTCTCTTCTTCCCACATTGTGTTCCCCACTAGCGTGAGACCTATGAGATACGTCTAACTAATCTATACTTTAAAACAATATGCCATCGAAATAGTTTGATCTGAACTCCCTCAACACATGATTTACAAGATCAGAGAATGCAGGCAGCAAGAGTATCAATATCATTCCATCCCCATAGCTGCATAACATGGTCAGAACAAAAGGTAACGGCATGGCGCCCTGAACATCTTTCCTGCAACTGCCGATATCCTCGATACAGGAGTGACAACGACTCGGATGGATAACAAGCGAACCTTTACCATAATTAAAACTTTCACCGCGACAACTGGATACGTTCACTACTCCTGCATGCTGTCCGGGCTAACTGCAAGCATATTCCGCTAAGGGAAATATCTACTTATCAAGAGGGGTATAACCCCCCTTCATCGTATATTACAATAATTATGGTTCCCAAATGTTTGGTAGGAGGATACAGCTTTTGTGACTATCATCTATTTGCTATATTTAACCGTAACTGAAGAGCTGCTAATTATTACCAAGACTACCATAAATACATATTCAGAAAATATTTTTTTAATGCATGTAAATCATACTCTTGTCCAGTACAACACAAGCGATGATTATTTTTCATTTTTTTACTTTCTTTAGGGAAAAGAAGGACATACATGTATGTTGGGATTTAAAAAATAAATGAAAACAATAGATTAACTGCTAGGGAGGAGGAGTAACAAAATGATGACTAAATTGACGCACTGACTGCCGTTCTTTGAACAGTTAATGCCTCTTGACCACCACTGTCACAGTCATTATAATAATATTACACACTATTAAAGAACACAATCTAAAAACAAAACCTAAACATTGTTATACTGTTCGGTTCCCGAGACAAAAATGAAGAAGGGAGAGAAAACAGCCATTTGAAATGACAAGATCTTTTCCACGTGACGCCATGGGTCATGTTACTTTTGTTTATGATGCCACACTGGACGGCAAATTGTCAGACGTCTAGAGAGAACCGCAGATTCCACAATGGTATTTCACTGTTGTGCCTTCGGCTGGAACATATGGCAGAAAACTGGAAGTGGGGTAAACTTTTGTCTGTTTCCAGCCTTGTTTTGGTATTATTCCAGAGTTTCATCTGAACGAAATCGGACACAAACCATATTCTCCATAGCAGTGATGATCAAGAATGTTAGATACAGAAGTAAAACTGATTAAATGACAGGTTAGGACATACTTAATCCCTAAAAGACGAGTGTCCGCAAATGCTGTCCGATGGAACTAGGGCCAGGAAGATGGTTGTCCCCATATGCGGTCACACCCCCCCCATCCCCCACCCCCCCCCCAACCCCCACACCTCCCCTACCACCACACCCACACACCACCCCCCAACCCCTCCAACCACACCCCCATCCCCCCTACTGCCCCCAACCACCCCACACACACCCTCACCCCACCCACACACCCCCACCACCCTCCCACTGCCCCCCCAACTCCCCACCGCCAACCCGACACCCTACCCCACCTCCACCCCACCACCATCCCCCACCACCCCTCACTCCCTCCCCCAACAACCCCCTTCCCCTCCACCCTCTACTTGTCCCACCCCTTACCACCCATCCCCAACCCTTCCCCACACCCTCAACTCCCACACCTCACTCCCCCAAACCAACCTTAACCCCACCCCCCAATCTCCCCGCCGCCATTCAAACTCCCCACCCTCCCTCCACCTCCTTCCCCCACTCCCACGCCCCCAAACTCCACACATTCATCATCTACTCGACTCCCAGTCAGTGTATACAAACCCTCCCCTCTTGGTCCCACGTCAGTAATTTCTGCATATATCAGACATTTCAACCTCTGACATCAATTATTGATCCTTAATTTTTAGGGCTACATGGGAACCTGTCAGAATGCCCAAGGGGTACAGAGGAACAAAAAGGTTGGGAACCCCTGCATTAAAGCATATTGTGGACCTCATTATGGATTACAATCTTCGAGACATGAAAAAGGTAAATTTTATGGAACTTTTGGGTGCATATCCAAATGTCTTAAGATAATTCCACAGAAATGTTAGGAAAAACAGAATTTCAAAGGCTGGAAGGTTACTTGTAGATAGATTTTAAATGGTAAGGGAGAAATTTGAACATTTGGAAATCTTAGTTCACAGACAATACTTTATTTAATTAAAGCATTTTGTAGGCCTCATTATGGATTACAATCTTCGAGACATGAAACAAATATTAAAATGCAAAGTTTGAGGAACTTATGGGTGCATTTCCAAATGCTTTAAAAAAGATAACTCACACAGAATTAGTAGGAAAAACAGAGTTTCAAAGGCTGCAAGGTTACTTTTATGTAGGCAATATGTAGCATTTAATCCTACTAGGTATTTGAAATCCTTTAATAGCAAAAATAATGTATTTTTCCTTCTTTTTTTTTTATTCTTTTATTGTCTCAGCTACCATACTCCATGCCTATGGACAGTATTTACAGAAGGTTATGACAGATTTATCTGAAAAGAAATTAGCTATTATAAAAACAAGGTTATATTTTGTTTAAAACCGTGAAAATGTTCGAGGGATGGAAACTGTATTAACTGTACATACATTGTAATTATATAAAATATAAATCAGTGATGTATGTCTAAGTTACCACTTCTGAGACAACTAGAGAATCAAATTTATCTGAATCGTACTTTTAGCATTATTTATACATAACTGTATCCACTTTAATTACACTGGACAACAATTTTTCTTTTTCCCAAAGGTACTGATGGGTATCCTTTCCATGATGAATCCAAATATGAATAAGAGTATTCCTACCAGGGTTAGTTTTCTTTTGGCGCCATTTTCATACGTTAGTCACGTAGAATAATCATGTTATTCAAAATCAATAATAAACTTTTTTTTTAAAATTAAGCAGCATGCGAGGTGGTGTGTGGGGTGAAGAGAAGACGAAAGGGAACAGCATGGTGGACTGAAGAGCTAAGAGAGGCTGTGGCACAAAAGAAGAGAGCATATAGTGAGTGAATGAGGAACAGGGGCGTGGAAGAAGTGGAGAGACGGAAGAAAGAGTTATATGTAGAGAGGAGTAGAGAGGTGAAAAGATTAGTAAGAGAGAGTAAGAAGAGAGTGGATGAGGAATTTGGAAGGAATTTGAATG